>SNQJ01S0122809.1:19911-44578 GCA_010110895.2 Picea sitchensis | reverse complement strand
GTTGATAGCACCAACTCTCTGTTTTCTCTAGCACCCACTAGATGGAAGCTACAACTCCCTGGTTTCTCTAGCACCAACTAGAAGGAAGCACCAACTCCCTGGTTTCTCTAGCACCAACTAAAAGGAAGCTACAACTCCATGTGTTCAAGCACCCACTTGAACCTCTGAGGACAACAGTCCTCCCTAGCACCTCCCTACCACCCTGGTTTATAAATCTTTGCTACTAAAACTCATTACAGTGATATAATGTTCAACAATGGCTTACCAGACTCATCACTATTCTTCTGCATTTCGTTGCTCTGTCTGCCTCATTGCCTTCCTGCACACATGACTTGTGCTATCTGTTCTTCAGCTTTTTATGCTCTGTGTGCCATGTCCATTCACTACACAGTTCCTCTTCTATTCAATTCAGCTGCTGCACTCCCCTCCTTCTTCATGCATGAATCACCTTCAACAATGAAAATCACAGCTATACCAACAACAACAACCCCCATCTCTTCTCTGTACTGTGTACTTATAGCTTATGTGCACCTTGCGCATGCAATGCACTCAATACCTCTGCATTCTCACACTGCACCGATATCCTCCACCTCTCGAGTGCTCTGTCTAATCATCACAACTCTTCAGCTTCTCTGGTGGTTCCCACCACGCGTCCAACATCACTGGGTGTTATGTCGTGATTCCTTTTTCTCTCTAGTAGTTCAGACTCTTCATCTTCTCTGTTACATTCGAGCTCACCCTCTCTGTTTCAGCTACAGGCTCTAACCCTCTTCCAGTTGTCAATTGCCTCTATGACCTATCTTCATCCCATTGGAAGATTCCCAGAGACTCTTTAGCTCCTCTGGCAGAAACCATCATTGGTTTCTAGCAGTTACACTGTGAGGAGAAAGATTAGCCCTCCGACTATGCTCAACTTCACTTTCACCGTTGGATTAACTCTGAAGGGTATTATCGTTATTTACCCATTTTTCACTTTCACAATTTGGAGATTCTACGATGAGACATCTTGACTCTCCATGTCACAAGCTCTGAAAAGGAGCGTGACTGCTCTAGCTCCCTCCTCTATGTGACCACAGGCGGTGACCACCGGTTACAATGACTATTCACCTTTTCAGTATTTCAGCATTCGTATGATCCAGTGTCTCGACCCTCCCAGACGAGATCCCCAAAATTCCGAGGTGGAGCTCATCTGCACTAGGTCCTTCCTCCATGTGACCACACGCGGTGACCATAAGATGCGCTAAAAGGTGCTTCAAACTCATGATCTTCATCGACCCTGATCGACGGTCCACAATCTCGATGAATCAATGGTCTAGATCTTTTCACGATCTCGCATCTCGTTGTTCCTTAGATGGAGGTTCTCGTCACTCCAAGTTACAATAGTCGAAACTCCGAGATGGAGCTCATATCGACGGTCCACATTCTTGGTGAATTGACGGTCTAGATCTTATCGTGAATTCGCATCTTGCGATTCCTATGATGGAAATTCTCGTCACTTCAAGTCACGATAGGTGAAGCTCTGAGATGGAGCTTAGATCAATGGTCCAGAATCCTTGGTGATCTGATGGTCAAGATCTTTTCGTGATATCACGTATCGCGAGTTTGAATCTCTTTCCTTTGGATTTCCTGATCTGTGAAACTCTGAAATGGAGTCTTTGTGGTGCTCTGATTTTTCGCCACGCGTCCTCTTGATCCAACGGTCCACGACTATCCTTTTTGACGTGGTCTTCCATATTCACCTCCTGGATCTGACGACCTAGATCACACCTTGATCCAATGGCTAGGATCATTTCGCCATTTCGCATTTCGCCACTTCACGATTTTTCCACTTTGCGATTTCACCTTCTTATGATGAAGGGTCTCAAGCCTTCAAGTCCCGATCTACAAAACTCTGAAATGGAGTCAAACCAACATATTTCAACATTTCGCCTCTTCTTGCTCTTTAATGAACATACAGGTTCTCCCTGATCTAATGATGGTCAGATCTTACACTCAGATTTGACGCCTAAGATATGTCCTCCTCTTCTGTGTGTTCTTCTTGTCTGAATTCATATCTAATGGTCATCGGGGATTCGGGATGGGGTCCAACGATCACTGATGCTCTTCCTCTTCCATTATCACTGCGTTGCTAATCATGTTGATCTTTTTCATCGTTGTTCTTGCCACCAATGCACACTCTGATCCTACCATCAATGACAAGCTCACTTTGCCTATTAAACCTGCAAACAGTCCTCTGCACTATCTCTTTTGAACTTATCAATCTTTCTCTGTAGCGTCTTCCTAAAATATTTCTGATACTTCTTCTTGTACTCATGCCATCTTCATTGTTGTACTTGCCATCAATGACAAGCATATGCTGCCTGTTAAACATTTACCAAAAAAACATATGGGCAGGATATCAAAGTATGAAGCTCTTCAAGAGAACTGAAGACAAGTGGAGTGGTAGGACTCTAGAGGACCCTGAACGGATTCAAAGATCATGAAGCACTGAGACCAAATGAAACCAGTGGTTTCTCAAGAACAACCCCCAATATACGATCTGTTTGCTACGATTGGTTAAGCGTTGGAGGGGTAATCTTCGCTTCTCTCTCGCACACAACCCCGTGTTTATCCCCTATGTAAGAGGGGGTTCTCGGCTATGCTTATACGAAATTTGGGGGTTCTTGGACAATTTACTCACTTCCCTAGTCCAAAGACGCTAATCCTAATATACTGTTGGTGTCCTAAAAAAATAAATATCCGAGTTGATTTTAATGGCTTTTAAATCAAAGGGTTCATGGAGATGAAACTGATGATGATTAAGAGACTCAACTTCAATAAAATGCAAAATAATGATCTGAAGTTCTTTCTTTCAGTGAATTCTATATATAGGGAGGAGAAGAGTTCTATTCTTCTTAACAATAACAAGCACTCAAAACAATGCAACTTTCAATTTATGGGATCAATATGATGCCAAACTACCAAGAAATTGTTTTTGGAAACCAAAATGCACATGAAAAACTAGCTCTTTTTTCCAAAACATAAGCCAAAACAAACTTCCTAATGAATGCAAAATTTCTTCGTTTTATTAACTATGCAAGGAGATATGCAAACTTTTCTCTTCTTAACTTTAAGATGAAAGAGATCTAAGTTTAAGACAAAGAATTATGAGGCAAAAAAACAATGAAACAAATCACAGTCAAAGTGATGAGAATTGAAAGAAAACAAGTAGGAGATACAAAATGATACAAAAAGAAAGAAGACATACACTCACAAAAATCCTCAAATGATGAGCAACAAGAAACATAAATTAATTTAGGTTGTCATAATTGTCCTAATCATCCAGAAAAGCGAGATGTTTCAAATGAATACAAGAAGGCTCAATACCAAGAAACCTTTGCAAGCCTTAGTTGATGAACATTCCTAAATAGTCAAACAATTTGAAATATTTACGAGACGAAGATCGGATAAACTCAAAAGGAAAAAAGAACCAAGGGATCTTGTTAACCCAAGGGGACCACAACTAAGAGAAAATTTGCAAACTCAAAGGATAAACATAAATGAGTGATAAATTCCCAACTCTTAGCAAAGCAAATTCAAGAGTATTCAAAAGTATCTGAGCAAAAGGCCCCTTAGGATTAGACTAATAAAAAGTGAGCAGAAAGGGGCATACAAACCTAGAAAAGAGATCAATGCTCATGTTTCCAACGGGTCAGAGTGCTACAACTCTCTAGTATACACTACAAGGGAGCGTTGATCCTATATCAGTCACTCTGGTGTACACAGTAGAGGAGCGCTTCCCTTCCCAAAAGCTTTTCCATGTAAATTATTATTGTATTTTACTTTGAAAAATATCATGTTATCATTAAATTCTATTCTGAAAGTTTTGAGATTTCATGTTATTATGTTTTTTGAGATTTCAGTTGAGTTTCCAAAGTCTGTTAAATCTTAGTTTGTGTTACTTCTTTGTATATGAGGTTTAACAAATGGTTTGGATCAACACTTACGGATATTATTTGGTGTCTGATATTTGTGCAAGGCTTTTAGATCTTCAAAAGGGCCATAAATAAGAGCCTTTGTTTCAAGTGTTTGAAGCTCTTTTAATAGAAAGGTCCATGTTGCTTTTTCTATGAATTTTTTAACTATCTCTTAACAACGTCATTTTTTCAAATACCATTTTTAGAAATTTTGTTTAAAAAGTTTTGACCATAAATCATTTATCTTTTTTTTAATTTCATAAAAATAATTTTAAGAAATAATATTTAAATTTATAAAAGATTATAAGGATAATTAGAAAATTTTAATTGGATACAAATCTATTTTTAAATTTATAAAAAATTATAAGAAAAATTAAAATTTCTTTTTTATTTTAAAACTTTTCTTTAAAATGTTTCAACTATAAAACATTTTTTAATTTGATAAAAAAATATTTTAAATTTATAAAGGGTTATTGGAAAAACTAGAATTTCATTTTTATTTTAAAAATTTTGTTTAAAAAGTTTGGGCCATAAATCAATTTGAATTTTCTTTTGAATTTTCATTTAAAAAAAAATGAAAATTCAAATAGTTAATTGTACTCTCATGCTTATTTGAGTCAATTGTACTCTCACTCTCATGGAAATCTTTACCTGAATGTCTGTTGATTAAATGAAGCATTGCAAACTTTGCTTTATTTAATTTTTCCAGCTCTTCAAGACGAGCTCGAGCCTCCTCATCATCTTGCTTATTGTTTTGATATTGGCAGAGTTTGAATGATCGGTCATCAATTGAGTGATAACCATAATTTCATGCATCTCAATGGTTATCGTCTCCTCAACCCTACCACCAACTATATTTTACATTGTTAGATTGCTCTTGACCTCTACTACTAATTTGATGCTCTTCTCAAGAAGAATTAAAAATAAAAATAAATAATTGAATCTCATTTCATAAAATCCACAACATAATCTAAATACAAATCATCGTATGGGAGAAATTCCATTGATGAAATATGCTATGAGCATAAAATACATCACGAAAAAAGAGTTTTAAAAAACCTTTTTCAATTAGTTTAAGCTAAAAGGACATTTTGGTCAGGTTGATTGCAAAGGAACGAAAACTAAATCTCGATAGAAATTTATATCTAAACAATATATATGTGCATTCTACTAAACTAATGAGAAATTTATATCTAAACAATACATATGTGTATTCTACTATACATATGTCTATTCTACTAAACTAATCCTGGAAGAACTTGGATTTGACTTGTTTCAAAGTGTGTGTATGCTTTTGCCTCTTAGACAACCTCCTTGAATGGCAATGGTGGTTTCTGTCGAAAATGAATCCATAGGATTAAAAGATTATATTTGATTTAGATGAAGGAGAAGTAATTTATTTAAAGTTTAGAAAAAAATATTGCAAAGGAAACTCAAAAAATAAATTAAATATAAATTCGGATTAAGATTAAACTAATAAGAAACTGTATTTAATAAACATTCTTTATCACACTACAACCCTTGACACAGATTATTTTTCATTTTGCGGTTGTTTTTTAGAGATGAGCACCATGGAACAAATTGATTCGGAACAACCAATATTCGCTCTTTTGTTTCCTTCAGAAAGCCAGCGGAGGAAGATAAAAAATATAAAAAATATTTTTGGAATCTTCAAAATATTGAAGATAACATAGGGCAGTTATAGGGCATTTTATTCTGGAGCACATTCCTTCGCAACTTCAGGTTTCAGAGCTTTCCCAAGTGCACCTCTCCACAGATATCCCACAGTGTCGAAATACTTGAGGTCCTCTCCTTCCTCCATGTATCACCTCCCGATCAATGGTGAAGATTAACTCCAAACTTTGGGAGTTCTTGACCCAAACTGCCTATGCCTTGAATCCTCCAGACTATGGGATCTACTGCCACGTAGAAAAAACTAAGGCATGGACACGTGGCCCTATCTAATGGGTGCCATGTGTCGTATAATAACTGGCATGAACAGTCTTTGAAAAACATGAAACATGGTGACACGTGGTGAGCATCAAGTGTGTCCACGTCACCCCTGTTGACGTCAGTAGGCCACGTCACTCCAGTGCCTCAAGACTTCAGGACATCGAAACTTCGAAGCTTCAGGAGACTTCTCCACACTACACCGCAAATCCCCTGAAAACCAAACTATCGAATCGGTTTATTTGCATACATGTGTCCTCAAACAAGAACGGTCTAGATTTACTCCAGGGATTCAGGACTTTAGAGGTTTTCATTGTTGAACACCACCACACCCTCGGACTGTCGAATGTTGAATTTATGAAGCATTATTAATCTTTGGACATGTGTCCCCGAATATGAAGGGTCCATATTTGCTCTAGAGTTTGGGACTTCGGAGGTTTTCTTTGTCCAGAAAAGAGAAAACTTCACCACAATCTGTTGATCCCCGACCATCTTCCATCAATGATCGGACATTTTCCTTGGTTGATCTTCAACCCTTCACCCAATTCATTGACCCCTGACCATCGACCATCGATGATCATATATTTTCCTTGGTCGATCTTCAACCTTTCACCCAATTTGTCGACCCTCGACCATCAACCATCAACGATTGAATATTTTCCTATATCCAACATGAGGGATCGCTTCTCCCGAAGTGTCGATCCTTCAAACCGCCACGAGATATATGACTCACATTCGCTCGTGTGTAGATCTGACGGATGAGACTTAAAACTACTCAATATTTTTCTTTGCCTTCATCGGACAACCCTTGTTCACCTACCCTATGATCCAACGATCTTGGATCTCTCTTGATCCCATAGTGGCGATCACTCCCGAATTCAAAAAGGACGGTCACGATCCTTCGATCCCTTACAAAGGATCTCTGACATTCTAGCTCCTGCATAGACTTCACAACGCCATTCATCTTGATATTTTCAACTTCAAGGTTGGAACTCGATCTCAACCACGAGACTCAAAAAAATAGACACAGCCCATACCGGCACATTGTTTCAACCAAAATCTCTGATACCAATCTGTAACATGCCCCACAACCTAGAGGTCGGGTTACGCTACCTTCAAGCCCACCCTTGGACTTTTTTCTCTTACCGAAACCTTTTTAAATTAATAAGGATGTGTAAAAGAAAATATCTAATGACATGCACAACAATAACCAGCAAGCATGAATATTCTAAAGATTTAATTAAATGATAAATAAATACAGAGCGAAATACATTCATATATAGGTAAATAATACCATAACAGAAAGCACTTAGCTTTATAAAATAATACATCAACTGAATGTAGACCAAGGACGTTCCACCCAACCGTAGACACTATTGTTCCAAACTCAACAACAGTGTCACCCCCGAGCCAAGGATATGAATCCACAAGGACGGTTCCAGAGTGTTACTTGGCTTCCCAAACCAGTCAGCACTCAAGATCTCACAGGGTTTATGATCACTCACAACAATCCAAGTACCCAAATCTCTTCTACCCAACCTATTCCACCCAAGAGAATGGACCCCCGCCCTTCTCTTCCACACAGTCCCTCAGGTAGTCCTTCTCCTTCTAGGGCTCCAACACAACTAGTCCAGAATCTCCATGTCGGAACTCTCAAGACTCGCAAATGTGAACAAAGCTCGACACAGGCGAACACATCTCAGACATGCAGGCCTCAATTCAGGGCTGGATTACACCAGTGACCTCTACAGGAAACAATACCATGGCTACTCTTCAACAATGTATTTCCCTCTCCCCAAGCCAAGAAATAGATGATGAAGGATGAATGAGTGATATGTAAGAATGTAATGAATGAACGAGTAAGTAAGTGAGTGAACCAAATGAACCAGTGTGCAAGTGAACGAGTGAATAAAAAGAAACCCCCCAACAGGCCAGGAGCAGGTTTAAGTATTTCATGGGGAATCAAGAAACTTCTGGCCTTCCCCAAGAAGCTCACATAACTGATCTGCGCCCTTAGACAAAAGGGTAACTAAAATAGGAAATAAACATTTATCCCCTCATTCCCCCTATCTTGTGGAATCATAGCCCCTATAACTCTAGTCCTTGTCTGTCTAGCAGCCAACGATGTGTTTATTATTAATAATGATCAAAATATTACATTTCTTAGCCACATTGGCCTCTTTTAATTGTTTGGTCCCTCTGGCCTCTTGACAATTAATAAATACATTATTTAATATGGGACTCAAAACCTGGGGTGTTACAGGAACACTCAATTGGAAATGGGAAGGTTCATATACATATAGAAAATTTAGGAAAAATGGGTTAAATTAATATACATGGGTAACTTCCCCCTTGGACCCCTCTTGGCCATTATCCTAGACACTCCCCCCTCTTGTGGATTAATTCAACCCCCATCTCTTTTCCATGTCCCCTTAGCAACTGACATCACATTTTATTATTAAAACATTGAAATATAATTCACATATTACATCGCTTTGGTCTTAGCCACACATTATATCTATTATCACTCTGTAATTTCCCTTAGATGTGAGAGTAAAACATAGAGGTAACCACAAACCAACTTTCATATCAGAGGTTATCTCTTCCAATCCACAGAGGGCTCTCTCTGTTATAACTCAGCCACATAAAAACTGGTTATTTGATAGGCACAATGGCTAATATGTAGGTAAAGATAGAAATTTTATGATGTGGTTGATGAAGCAGAGGAGAAGACCATTGGGCATGGAGTCAAGGGTTGAAGCCTATATAAAATGATCAATAACTCGTTGGTTATTAAATCAGAGACAAAGGTGAGGTAGACAGTGCATTCCAAGCTGTAAAACTCATTATAGCATGGGGGAAGAATTAGGGGTAAATAGTCCATCAAACATAAAGAATCAAACAAGGATGAATTTCATGTTCAACTTTAGAAGGAAAATAAAAGTACTCATAGCACCATCAATAATGAATTCTAAAAAATTTCATTCAATTAAGGATTGACTATTTAATATTCATATGGAAAACAATAAAAAGAGAACATACACATGAGGGAAAACACACATTTGGAACACACTGACACACAAATATTTGGGCTGAAACAACTCTGTCCATTTGGTACTGATTCACTTTATTAATATTCAACCATCAAAATACAATGCACACCAGTATTTTCTCTTCCACTCAAAACCCTTTACAATTTTTTTTCTCAAGATATATAGAACATAATATTTACCAAACTTGGGATTCAACATTCATATGGAAAACAATAAAAAGAGAACATACACATGAGGTAAAAAACACATTTGGAACGCACTAACACAATAATCTTTGGGCTGAAACAACTTTGTACTTGGTACTGATTCACTTTATTAATAATCAGCCATCAAAATACAATGCATACAAATAATTTCTCTTCCACTCGAACCCCTTTACAATGTTTTTTCTCAAGATATTTAGAACATACTATGTACCAAACTTGGGATTCAACAGTTTCAAATTTTGCCTAAAATAAGAGGAAGTTATAACTAAATAATACCAACTTCCAAACTAACTGCTAGATTCTAGTGTTTAGTTTAATGACTAATTAATACATACGAATCATAACCAAATTATATGATTTCGGTGGAAAAATAGGTGGTCCTTCGAATCCTAATGATGTCTTGACACATTTATCTTAGCTGTCAGTTGAATAGGCATTAATTTTGGTGACTGTGTAGTTTTGCAGCGTTTTGGTGAAAACTCGCATGCCGAATAGGCAGTAACTTTTGGTGAAAACTCATTGTGAATACTATGTTTCTATCACTTTCGGAGAAACCTCCCAACCTCCCATGCTTTAATTTTCTTCTATAATTGTCTTAACCAAATGGGCCAGATTGTCCATGACAATATTTCACATTGAAAATTTGAATACCTGCTAATTAGAGTTTCTACCATCCACCCATGATTATGATGTGGAGGAATTTGTAGTATTGTCTTGCAAAGTATCAATTCTTTCACCAGAGTCCTTTCACAAACTATTTTTCCTTCTATAACACTCCTTGGCACCCTAGAATATTGTCCCTAATTTATTTAAATCTTTGGCAATGCATTCAATATATGTTTGGAACAATGTTGTCTCTAAGAACAACATGGAAAACTCTACACCTTGTGCTCGACCTTCTTGGTGGTATTTCTTACATTTAAAGGCTATGTTGGCCTCTCTGAACCCTTCTTCTCGGCATTCATAAAACAAGTTTATGTATGGATATTTTTTTTTATTGTCTTGTATGCAGAGTCTATTTTAGTTTTGATTTATGAATGTGTCGTCCAATGAAGCCAACACTAGTGTTATGGTTGTTACTGAAATGGTTACTTTGAAAGTAATTAGTCATCTGTGAATACAAAGACATAATATTAGTTATATCATATGAAGAAATGTTTCCTGTAATATGAAGATTTACAATGCATCTACTATATATTCTAAATTTTTTCTATTTATCAGCGTGAAGTTTTAAGAAGTAAATTATTATTGTATTTTACATTCGTGAAGAGGACAGACGTACATGGCACTAGGGGGATAGAATTAATGGTTAATCCTGTCACGATCACCCTCATGTTTATCAACAGTTCTGAACGAGAGATAATGCATTTCAAATTCGACAGGATGAAGTCTGAAATTTCTGAGTGCTAGTGCAGAGGTAGCCAGCCCATTGAAGTTTTGGTCATTGCTCTGCTCATATACATGCCGAGGGAAATAGGTTGACCTTGCAGAGGCACAGCCTGGTATGCTTTCGATGCTTGTCGAAAGAGACAACATAGATTTCAGAGGGCATTGTCCATGGCTCAGACGCAGAGAATTCACAGAACCAGGAATCCCAGGTCGCCTCCCATGGCCTATGTGGAGGAGGTTTCTCCGAAATAACCCATCCAAGTTCCTTTGGAACATCTCCTCTTTACAGTTCCCGATAATTGGAATCTGCCAACCTGATTTGTGGGAAAGGCTAAGTTACGAGCCACAGGGACACCACACGGTCATAAGGAAGTGAACAAATAGAGGAACCCACCACTTGCTATGTCATAGAAAAAATCCTAGAATATGTGGACGTGATGGCGATTTCAGCAACAGGTGAATTCCCCATGGACACGAGCCACCAGAATGATCAAAAAGGAGAGTAATATAGGTGAGAGATAGGAGAGGTGAAGGATAGCCGGGTGAGGGAGGTTGGCATGGCTCCTACGCCATGTCCCCTCTCTATAATGTAGGAATTATGGCGTTTCCAGCTGCCATTCCTCGACCCGGAACACTTGGAGCTGATATTTGAAACAAGAAGCCTGGTGGAAGACCAAATCCATCGAAGCCTCCAAATCAAATAGCACTTAGACATGTTGTATGATGCCTACTCCAACACGTCACTAGGACAATGGTGCCCAACATGTGCACAACTCTTCACATTGTCAGGCAGAGAGGGAAAGAATGGAGGAGATGTTGAAACCACCAGGTAATTGCTACAATTAATGTTTCTAGTTGGAGGTTTTGTTTTGATTAGAACTAGGGCTCTAGCTCTGTCAAAGTTTCAATATGTTGTAAGTAGAAAGATAAGGGAACATTTTCAGACTAATGGCTACCATATGCCCTAGTTTCCTTCAGGTAGGACAGATGTCAACCCATTTTTTGAAACAAGATGCAAAGGAATCCGGTTGTCTCGGTTTCTGTTTTTTTTACGGGACAGTTGGCATTTCAAACATTTTCGTAAGCCTTCACAGTTAATACAATAGGATCCTCCCCTTTTTTACTTAAAAAAAAAAAGGTTTGGATCAACAGTTACGGATATTATTTGGTGTCTGAAATTTGTACAAAGGCTTTTAGATCTCCAAAAGGGTCATAAATAAGAGCCTTTGTTTCAAGTGTTTGAAGCTCCTTTAATAGAAAGGCCCCTGTTGCTCTTTCTATGAATTTTTTGTTGTTGTTTTGTTGTTTGTATTATCATTATCAATTCAACGCAACTCTCATTTTTTAAAATATCACTTTCTTTATCTCGCACTAAACTATGATATTTGAATGTGGGATAAAGGGTTATTCATACTTTTTTTTTAATTAGATAAAAAATGGTTATTCATATTTCCCTCAAATGGCCAATCATAGTAGTCACAAGGTCAGAAGAAAGCTTTTCCCCATAAGAAATTTTGCTAGCACCACATAATGACATTGTGCTTGCATAATGACCTTGCGCATTGTAAACTTTGCTTCATTTAATTTTTCCATCTCTTCAAGACGAGCTCGAGCCTCCTCATCATATTGCTTATTGTTTTGGCAATGGCAGAGTTTGAATGATCGGTCATCAATTGAGTGATAACCATAATTTCATGCATCATTAATCTCATCCATCCCAATGGTTATCTTCTCCTCAACCCTACCACCTACTATATTTTAAAACCCTATTTACTGAAGACCTAACGATTGTGTCTATTAGATAACCAGTCATTCTTGATTGAGTTATAACAGATAGAGCTCTTTTTGGATTGGAAGGGATAGCTTCCAATCTGGAAGTTGGTTTGTGGTTACCTCTGGATTTTCCTTTTACAACCAAGAAAATTTGCAGAATAATAACAATATCTACATAAATATTAATTAAAGTGGGGGTCATATTGGGGATGGTACAAAACCCTACTCCTATGCAAACCCTAAACACTCATCTCTAAATCAAGGACCTTGAAAAAACACGGATATGTTGATTGTAATACAAAGTTTCCCCTATTGTAGTTGTTATTATTCTAACTCTACAAACCCTATGGTTGGTTTTTGACACTTGAACAACACATTTGAGAATTTCCCCACATGTGTGTCCTTTATTGTGGTGAGAATTTTGTGGTTAGATTCCTAGAACCACACAATCACTCAAATCACATAGATGCACTCTTCTTATATCCTCAAAAAAGGTCATAGAAATGAAACTTAAATCCCTCGTCAACATATCATAGCAATGCTCATAGTGAGCTCAACATGTCACCTACCAAAATTTAACATGAATATAGAAGATGACACTCCAACCCACAACCACTTACTAGATCCAATTGAAAACACTTTAATAACATTAACTATATATAAACAAATTATATTTTTATAAATATACAAATAAGATTATTTATTTTTAATTTAAATATGAGATAATATTGATTTAATTTCATAATTCAATTATTTCTAAGATTTTAAATTTCCAATTTTTAAAATATAAATAATATTTTAAAAACATAATTAATTTTATTTAAATTAATTTTCCATTAAATAATGTTAAAAAGCATTAATCAGCATCAACAATAATAAATCACTCATACCATATTAATATAATGCATCAACAATAATATTTCATTCATATCCTGGTCACAAGTTCAAATCCAGAGGGGGGTAGGGTATGTTTACCTTCGTAGATGTTACCAGTCAAATCGTTGGGCGGAGGGGGGTCCCTTGTCCCACAAACAAGGGGGTCTCATACACCAATTTGGTGTGTTGGCTTGGCTGTGACCTTAAAAATAGATTATTATTATTATTATTAATATAATGCAATGCCAAAAATCCAATACCATATGGATATTTATTTATTATGCCAAAAATCAATGTGCACACGTGGTACAACATTTACAAACTAGTGTTGCAGCAGGATCCTTAATTAATTCCCAATACATAACGTTGGTCTTTCATCAGAAGTAGTAAGCAGCACAAAGAGTTGAGATGGCTGCGGTGGAAGTATAATATTAAAAGTGTTGAGGTGGCTGAAGTGAATTTAAGCAACACTTAAAGCGATATGGAACCTCAGATGGACCGCGGGTTCCAAGACAATCTTGGCAGGAAATTACATTATAACAATCCACTGGATTTATCCTCAAAGAAGTTGACTCTGAAAGAAATATAAATTCTTATCAATATAAATGAAAACAAACAATAGATATCAGCAACAAAATTCTTATCAATATAAATGAAAACAAACAATAGATATCAGCAACAAAATTCTTATCAATATAAATGAAAACAAACAATAGATATCAACAACAAAATTCTTATCAATATAAATGAAAACATTAGCAGGTTAAATATTTGATTAAAAAAATTAACACAGTTTAATCTCACCTAGAGTAGCTGTAGCAGTTATATTGAATAACAATAACACAACAATCATGGGAATCACAATGCCAACCTTAACCTTGCTCGCGACCATTTTTAAGTCTTTAATTTTCGAGTCGAGTTGAGAGAATGGTGAATGGATTTAATATTCGACTCTAGTTGAGAGAATTATGAATGGATTGTGTAGGGGGGAAGTATAGTGGTGAGTAGGGGGGAAGAACTTGAGGAAAGTGAAGAAGTCTGCTACGGACATCCAGTCTTCCAGCAGCCTAAGGGGGAAAAGCTTCAAATACAAGATACTCTTGAATTCACAACTTCAGGGAACTGAAAATGCTATAACAGTACTGTAATCAAACCTACAATACAATACAGTCACAACAACTCGACCAAATCATCCATGCTCGAGCTCTCAGTATTAGAAGGAACAGAGAACACAAAAAACTGATTAAAACTAGTTGCAATGTCTCTATGATCAAACCTACTTCACAAAAACATAACTACCCTAGACTGGATCATCCATGCTCGAGTGTTCTAATACAACTATTACAAAGAGATGAAAAGAAGATGACTTACATTAAACAAGAAGTCTCAAATGCATATACATATCCAGAGAACCAGAGTGTTCATTAAAAATTTACAAATCAGGAGCTTAGCTCAACCATCGACCCCTACAAAAATATTAAAACTGAGTATTTATACTCAAAACAAAATCAAAGTAATGTATTCAAGTAGTTGTATTGAAGGCATTACGTCTACATGTTTCCTGGAAAACTGCACATGCAACCTTTTGTCAGATGCTAGCTCTCGTAAGACGAAATCGCATTTCAGGACGGACCTACGGATGAATTGATCGGCCAACGGTCCCCTTATTCATTTTCCATTTATGGTGGAAACGATGTTCAACCACCACCACCAACCTCAATAACTGCTTCATCGAGATCGGGGATGACCCAAGTCAACTATGCACCTACGGGGCAAGGCAACCTCAGTATTACGCTATCTGAGTCTGAGCTGGATGCTTGTGGAGAAGCCTAATGACAGACATGGCTGCTAAAGAAGTGATTGACACACTCGGTATGGAGTAGTGGACGGGAGATGGCTAGGTGGACAGTTGTGGATGGATGAGGAGACTGAGGATAGCGTGGGGACCACACAAGCAGGATCTGAGGTGTAATGGGATGGAGGTGATGTGGAGCGAGGTGGCATAGGTGGCGGGAGATGACAAAAGGACAGGTACCGATGGGACGGTGAGCGGAAGACAGATGGAGGGAGTGGAAGTTATGAGGGGCGGCCATTTTTCAGCCCAAGAGAGGACACTATATACACATGCGCATATTGGGGCTACGAAAAGCGGTTTGAAACTTCCCCGCTTTTGGGCCTGATGTGTGTCTTTGGCTGACACGTAGCGCCTTCACAAACCATGGTTGTTTTCCTCGGCCCTCTCTACATTTTTTTATTTACCGCGCATGTTAACGCCCTGATATGGCCAACGATCGTCGATCTGGAGTGCGCAAATCTCAGCTGCCCAGATCTACGTGCCTCTTAGCACGGTGAGCCAAACAGTCACATCAACCCCGATGGACTTATGATAAGCGCCAATTAGTGGGTTTTTAGCCCCTTTCTTCTCCTTTTGTCACCCTAGGGTCAAATCCATAGGAAAAACTCCCCTTTGCAAGAATATGTGATAACATTAGGCTCCATGGGGGATAGAGTCCTCCCTACGAAGCTCTAAGATCTCCTTCTGAAGTTCAAGTTGCCTTATGTTGGGATATGGAGTCAAGCTCAAAACATCCTGCTAAGGAATATATGCCGAAAAATAAAATGAAAACAAACTTACAAGGGCTCCAAGGATCTTATTTATGTACAACCCTAAACTAATCAACTGTTTACATGGTGCTAGGTGAAAGAAAATTTCCACCATAGCCAATCAAGTAATTTCCTGAATGGAAGCTCCTTTACTCTGTCAGTGATCAGTAGCAGATGATGCAACTGTGACGACAAAACATTTACACCCTTCATCTTTTCTCCAAGGGATGAAGATGAGATCAAATAGGGTGGCTCCAAGGCATGAAGGAAATGCCACTCCATCTACTCATTGATAGGCTCATAGAATGAGTGGCAAATTCTGAAAAAATTGTAGCAAGCATCCTCCTCCACTACACGGTTACTCACACATTGCTGGATATCTCTAACAAGCACAGGTGGGTGAGAGGCTGGTGTGGGATGATTGATCCCAAGTGGTGGTTTTTCATGGATAGGTTATGAACAAAAGATAAACTGCTCCTCCTACTGCTCCTCTTCTTCCTGGCTCTCCTAAGGGTTAGATTCATAATCATCATAAACAAGACACGTGGGAAAGTTCTGATCCTCATCATGCTACTCGGTGATTACTGTAGGCCAAGGATGGTTGATTTCCTCATGATAATCTTCTTTAAGGAAAATAGGATAAGGCTCTATTGTATGCTCTTGGACATCCTGCATATTCAGCTCAGAACTTGAGTCATAATTGTCATATACAGGTTGGTTTCTCTTCTGGTCAATAAACTATGATGTGGGGCTCTATTTCTCTTCATCTGAATAATCAGCAAAGCTAGGGACAATAGGCACCTCAGGAGAAGAAATCAAGGCCTCTACAGCTATGAAATATTCAATATGGCCATCATCAGTAGGGATGCCAAGAACATCTGCTTCAAGGACTGCAAAATCCTCTGCATCTTCCTCAAAAAGGTAGAAATCACATTCTGCCTTCACTTGCTCTATCTCGACAGAAAGAGATTTTACCAGCTCCATCAACTTACTTAGAGTATCATCTTTCTCCTGGTCCCCATCCTTATAGCTTTCCTCTAATGCAGACGAACAGGGAAGAGAAAGAACTGATTTCCGATCCAAGTCATCAGGCTCATCCTCACAACCTGCGTAAGAAGCAACTATATCTTGAATACAGTCATTGTATCCCTCACAACAACTATGAAAAATTAGCTCAGAGGGATAAAACTTCTGACAATGAGTGTTTAAAGCTGCATGAAATTATCCCAGTGAAGAAATGCTAGTAGGGGGTAAAGAATGATACCACTCACAAGCATCCCCTACTAAAGAGAACATGAACATCTTCATTAACACATCCTCATGATGTATCTCCCACTGGTGCATGAGTTCATGAAATTCACTGAGATGCTAAGAAAGGTTGTCCTCTTTACGCTATCTAAATATAGAAAAATAATCATTCCATTCATTTGGAGCAGGAACAAAGTTGGGAAAATTAGGAACGACAGAAAAATTAAAGGGAGCAAACCTTCAAGCCAGGATTTTGTCCATATCGAACCAGTGGAGTCACCAATCAATTCTTCAACCATGGAGTCACTAGGTGAATGATAAGTAGAATGAGTGTGTCTTGTCTTTATTCACCATCAAATACCATATCTGATCATTGTTTTCTCCCAAGGGCTACCAGGTGTAGTCAGAGAGAGTCACACTGAAACAATGAAGTAGAGACAATAGATTTGCCTTAGTGGAGTCGCCAGGTGCACAGCTGCAATATTCAAAGGTTATGATGTATGATGCACCTTCAGAATCAGAATTTCATTGTCCTTCCACCCAGGGAAAATATTCAATTCGTCCTCAGCAATGGTGCCAGAAATGTTATCACCAGAAGTCATGCCTGGATTGCGGCGAGGTAAGCCCAGTACCCATCAGTTTGTATGTCACAATGAATAATTTTAAAGGTGGTCTAATGGATGCAAACTCAGGATCATATTGCTTTGACTCAAAAAATTGGTCCGAAAAACATACGCAGGTGAGGTCTTCGTATAACTTCAGTCAGTAAATTTAGTATAGTGGTGAGTAGGGGGGAAGAACTTGAGGAAAGTGAAGAAGTCTGCTATGGAGATCTGGTCTTCGAGCAGCCTAAGGAGGAAAAGATTCAAATAGAAGATCCTCTTGAATTCACAACTTCAGGAAACTGAAAATGCTATAACAATATTGTAATCAAACCTACATTACAATACAATCACAACAACCTGACTGGATCATCCATGTCCGAGATCTCAGTATTAGAGGGAAAAGAGAACACAATAAACTGATTAAAAGTGGTTTCAATGTCTCTGTGATCAAACCTACATCACAAAAACATAACTACCCTCGACTGGATCATCCATGCCCGAGTTTTATAATACAGCTGTTACAAAGAGATGAAAAGAAGCTGAATTATATTAAACAAGAAGTCTCAAATGCATATACATAACCAGAGAGCTAGAGTGTTCATTAAAACTTTACAAATCGGGAGCTAAGCTCAACCATCGACCCCTACAAAAATATCAAAACTGATTATTTATACTCAAAACAAAATCACAGTAGTGTATTCGAGTAGCCGTATTGAAGGCATTACATCTCCATGTTTCCTGGCAAACTGCACATGCATCCTTTTGTCAGATGCTAACTCTTGTAAGACGAAATCACATTTCAGGACGGACCTACGGATAAATTGACCAACTGACAGTACCCTTCTTCATTTTCCATTTATGGTGGAAACGATGTTCAACTGCCACCACCAACCTCAATAACTTGTTCATCAGGATCGGGGACAACCCAAGTCAACTTTGCACCTGCGGGGCAAGGCGATCTCAGTATTACATCATCTGAGTCTGAGTTGGATGCTTTCGAGGAAGCTTGACGACAAACATGGTTGTTGACGAAGTGATTGGTGCACTCGGTATGGAGTAGCAAACGGGAGATGGCCAGGTGGATAGTTGTGGATGGACGAGGAGACTAAGGATATCATGGGGACCACACAAGCAGGAGATGAGGTGTAATGGGATGGAGGTGATGTGAAGCGAGGATTCATAGGTGGCGGGAGATGAGAAAGGGATAGGTACCGTCGGGACTGTTAGGCTCCAACCTACTAATGTAAATTAGAGTGCAAATGATTGTCAATCCGGTGTTTGTAAGACTTTGAGGCACATCCAAAATATATGGATTTAGAGATAACTTTGGTTCTTTCAATGGGAATAAACCAAAATCTATTCTAAGAGATGAATATGAAGGAGATCCTAAGCTTCTGTTCAGAAGTCATATTCATAGATCTCACGACAGTAATCAACAAATGTTTCCTAAAGAGCATTTGATCAATAGTAAACATTCAAAGAGATATTCAAAAACTGGCTCAGAGGCTTATCAATGCTAGAAAGGCAAAACTCTTATTCAGGAGATGCATTCATTGTTTTCTTTCATTCATTAGCAATCATCACCAATTCTTGTTAAATCAAAAGTAATGAAAGCGTAAATAACTCAAAAAACATTCATGATCATCCTAATGCTTGAAAGAAAACTACACATTGAATTCTTATTCAAGAAATCATTCACAACATGAGTAAGGCTTTGAAACATTAAGCATATTACTTAACTATGGAATTCATCTAACTACAACAAAGATATAAATAAAATTCATCTACAACAAGATCTGATCTAAAACATATACCAAAGATTATTTGAAAAGAACATAAAGGAAGAGTGTACTAGTTTGGCAAAGGGGGCCCTCCAATGCTTCACTTGTACACTTGATTCATCTCAGCTAAGAAGGAACTTCCAGCAAAATTCACATCATCATATCATAGACATCATCAAGAACAACACACAGAACTGATCTCAAGATTGCAAATTCAAAGTTTTCTTCATTCACCTAAGGGATTGTCATACTAGTCTATGTCTTAGAGTATTTATACAAGAGTTTTGAAACTAATAATGCTAATAAATATCCTAAATGTCATGATCAGATCCATAAAATATTCTAGGAAGGTCTAATAACCCCTTCAGATCCATAAAATGTGAACAAATCCCAAGAAAATCTAAAACTGTCCATGATTTTATGCTAAAACATGGTATTTTCTGCTGAAGTGGCCCTGTTTGACCAGCGTTGACCAGACACTTGGAAATCTAATATCTCGAAGCTGATAGGTAATCATCCATCCTTGTACATCAAGGATCATGACCCAAGTCTTATATTTCACCCAGTGGTCCTGCAAGTACACGAACCTAGGAGCAATTACGGGATTTAGTCAAATTCTGTAATTTCTGATAATTTTTTAATTTTAATGCCAAAAATTTGAAAATTCAATTCTTAAGCCAAAGAATGATAAATGTACCTTGCATAAGCTATTTTATGGAAAATATGGAATAATATGAAGGTAAAATGGATGGTTTTGGAGGAAAAAGTATAGTTTATAGAGTGAACAGAAGCATAAAAATGTACTCAACATCTCCCCCAAGAGGAAGACTTTGCCAAAATGTTCTTGAACCTCTTTCAGTGATCTTATGCCACCTCTATTGCCTACAATAATGTCTCCACATTAACCTGAGCTGTATGAAGAGCTTTCATTCTTTGATATTTTTCTTTATATGCCTTCTTCTGTTGAAACCATTTATAGGTCTGTTTGGAGATTAGTTTGTTTTTCTTTTGAAGCTTCTTATTCTTTTTCTTCAAGGTTTCATTCTCTTCCTGTGTTCTATGGATTTGAGTCCTTAACATTTCATTCTCTGTTTTTATGTACCTTTCCAGGACTTCAATTTTCTTGATCTTTCTCTTCATTTTCTATATTTTCTTGCTTTTCTTATCAAGTTCTGATGTGGACCCACCAACCATTTCTTCTATTTGTTCTACTGTCTGTGGAGGTTTAGTTTCATCTTTCATGTCTTCAATTAATTGTTCCACATCTTTTCTCATTTGCTTATATGTGGAAGTTTCTTGTCCTTCAAAATCATCATTTTCCATTGATTGTGCCTCCAAAGTCTGAATATGTGCGTACTATTCTTGTTGTGCTTCATCGTCACTTTCTTTTATTTGTCCTTTTTGAACTTGTTGGCATTTTCTTGATTTCCTTTCATATGTAGTGAAAATCTTGTCTTTTTCCTCAAATTCTTTCTCCCTTTTCACCCTGCTTCTTGTTCTTCTCCTCCCCATAGGCTGTTTTGATCTTGTTGCCTTGGGGTTTTGTATTTCTTTCTCATAATCAGTCACAACCAAGATTTGTTCCTCTTTTTCTTCCTCTTCCACTGTTTCAAAACTATTTCTAATAATAAACTGCTGCCAAGTCAAGTTATGTTTTTGTAGCTCATGTATGATGATCATTTTAATGAAGCCACAATGATATAGACTCTTTTTTGTATTCCTACCTTGCTTTTGAACAGCCTTAGCCATCTTAGAAAGGCTTTGCAGTAGAAAGTAAGGCATGTTAATTTCACAGTCACCTTTTAAATGTTGTAGCAAATTGATGTGATATAGGTAGATAATGATAAATCTTCCTTCACAAGTTATAAACTTTTGAATGAGATAGGCCAATTCATCCCAAGGATGAATCAACCAACTCCTAGGAATTCCCTTCTTCCAATTGACTACTGCCACCCTAGATATGGAAACAAAAGATGCCCATGATTTATCTTTAAAGTGCTTGGTTTTGAAATATCTTTCTCTTGTTTGATGTAATCCAGTGACCTGTGCAATTATATCTCCAGAGATTCTAATAGTGAGGTTTCCAACAATAGCCCTTTCCCCATCAAATGAATGAGCAAATTCTAAAGCAATTTCCCCATAATATCCATCAAACTTCCCGAAGAAAGATATCCATTGTTTTTGCTCAAGAATTTGTATAGAGTCCTTATGAATTTCTAATGGATCAAATTTTTTTGGTTCATACATAGACACCATTCTTCAAAAGAGAAAGACCCTAAAATATTTCACTATTTATACAAAAAGGAGGTCTATCTTTGTCCAAAAGATTCAACCCTGTATATTCTTCAACCAATTGTTTTGATTTCTTCTTCAATCTTGCAAACTCTGCTTTAATTCAATTTTGCGAATGTTCTTCAATAAGAATTGTTTGTTCAAAAACAAAGAAAATCTCAATTTTTTTTCTAAATTGCTCTCTGTTCCTAATCATAAAAAAAATTATGCAAGGGCATACCTGGTAATTCAATCTGTAATTAAAAAACTCTTATTCTTTCTTGTTGAAACCCAGTTCTATTTTCCTTCTTAGAATCAACCTCTACTAGAAATGAACTGTTTCTGTTCTCAAAATGTACCTCAGGAAGTCAAATTTTGCACTTAGATTTAACAATTTTTTGAATTCGAACTTGCCTTTCACTAGCTGACTCCTTCTTGAACACATTCTCTTGTCTTTTCTCTCCACGCATCCCCTTTCAACTGCCACGTTTTTCTTCTACAAGGCAAGAATGTTGTATGTTGACAGTGAAATTGTCAACATACAATTCATTATTTTATCCTAGATGTTGGGCTGGGAAAGCGTAGGAGGGAACAATTTGCTAAAATGTAGGGATTCTTGGTTTGGTATGGCACTGGGGTGTTTGAAACAGAGCTTAATGCATGTGTTTGGAGTATGGAGGTAAAATATACACAGGAATGCGTCGGCAGTTCGAAACTAGGGAGTGTCCAAATGAGACAACAACATGTGGAAAGAGTCTAAGCCACAACACTTTTAGGAAGAGAGAAAAAGACATTGTGAGGGAAACTTTACAAGGGTTTTATGTTTTGTTTTTTTTAAATGCATTTGTACAGCCTTTAGGTTGATCGAGCATAGTTGAAGGTGCTTCTTTTCTTTCATTAAATTTTATGAAATTCCACTCTTTCCTTGTAATCATCATAGGAAATGGTTTTTCTTTTTTTTTTAAATGTGTTCATTTGACTTATAACTCGCCTAATTCGTTTCCTTTGAGTAACCATCCACTTTGTCATGCTTAAAGCCTTCTTCTTATGACCCCTTCCTCAATGTGTATGCAAACAACCTTTCTTTTATGCAAACAACAATCCAGTCTATGTGCAAACAACAACTTATGTTTTCATAAAACAGAGCATTTACAACTCAAAACAATGTGTTTGAATTTGAAAACTTGATCCTTTCCTTATAGCTTCCTTGGAGACCAAAATTGGTTTCTTTGAGTACCATTTTTATGCTTTTGAGGGTATATGAAAATGGAGTGATGAAAAGATGATGTAGGGGAAGGGAAATATAGGATTTTTATCATTGCTTTAGCTTATGATGAATTTTCCAAAATTTTAAAGCATTAAAAAGAAAAATGTATACTAACTTGTTTGCTCATTGTGTTTGCCTGATTGAATTTGGCTGGAATGTTGTTGTAAATCTTCAATTTTGATAAAGTTCCTCTTGTATTTCTTTTGATTAGTATCCTCCTTAGGTCTTTCTGAAGGATAAATTTGATGTTATTTCTCAGGTCCCTCTGTTGGATAAAGTTGATATTCTTCTCGGGTCCCTCTATTGGATGAAATTGATATTCTTCTCAAGTCCCTCTGCTGGATAAAGTTGATATTCTTCTCAGGTCCCTCTACTGGATAAAGTTGATATTCTTCGCAGGTCCCTCTCTTGGATGAAATTGATATTCTTCTCAGGTCCCTTTGTTGGATGAAATTGTCTTTGAAATGAATGTTGTCATCTGTAGAAGGCTTGAAAGGTCTTCAAAGAATTTTCAAAAATTTATACCTTATCCCCCTCAACCTTATTTATTGACTTGTCCTCAAGTCTTGGAGATAAAAACTTTTCAAAAACTACTATGTACAAATTTAAGCTATAAATGAAACTAGAAGGTAAAAAAAATGTTTTTGGAGAATTTTCATTGGCCAATTTGACTTGGTTTTCCAATGAAAATTTTGAGTTTATATTGTGCCAGTTGCTTGGGTTTTCACAACTAAACTCTCTTTATATATATGTGTGTGTGTGTGTGTGTGTGTGTTGTTGTTTTTTATGAGGAATGTGAAGGAGACACATGATTATGTTTGTCCAACACTTCCATCTCATTCTGTCGAGATATCTGCTGCAGAAAGTCTTCCTTGCTGACGAGCTTATTGTAGAGCTTTAGCCTATGTCCATTGGCTGTGAATGAGATTTTCTCATCATCTATTGTTTGTAGTTTGACTAATCCATTGTCATATACCTCTACAATCTCATATGGACCAAGCCAATGAGTTGTAAATTTAGCTTTGAAATTTTTGAATTTTGAATCAAATAACAAAGCCTAGTCTCCCACTGTGAACTGTTTCTTCTTGATGTACTTATCATGCCAATGTGCCCTTTGTTGTTGTATCATAATGTTGTGTTCAATTGCTTCCTATCTCATCTCATCCAATTTATTTAATTGCATGATCCTCTCTTTTTTTGCTTCAGAAAGATCTATTCCTAAATCAACTGCTAGTTTAAAAGTATGAAGTTGAAATTCTATAGGTAACAAAACTTTCTTACCATAGACCAACTGATAAGGAGTGAATCCAATACTATTATTCCAGGTGATTCTGTATGCCCATAATGCTTCGTGAAGCTTATCCGACCAATCTTTTCTATGTATTTGGACTGTCTTGGTCATGATTGATTCCAAAGTTTTATTAGTAGATTCCACCTGTCCATTTGCTTGTGGATGATAGGGTGTAGATTTCTGATGCTTGATCTGATATTTGTTTGCTATGTCTTGCACCAGTTTAGAAGTAAACTGTGCTCCTTGGTCTGTTACAATCTCTCGAGGTACTCCAAATCTGACAAATATTTCTTCAAAGAGGAAGTTGACCACTGACTATTATGTGGCTCTCACTAATGCTTTGGCTTCCACCCACTTTGTAACATAATTAGTATACTAGGATGTACTGATTTCCTTT
>SNQJ01S0122809.1:0-16073 GCA_010110895.2 Picea sitchensis | reverse complement strand
CATATACCAAAGATTATTTGAAAAGAACATAAAGGAAGAGTGTACTAGTTTGGCAAAGGGGGCCCTCCAATGCTTCACTTGTACACTTGAGTCGTCTCAGCTAATAAGGAACTTCCAACAACATTCACATCATCATATAATAGACATCATCAAGAACAACACATAGAACCGATCTCAAGATTGCAAATTCAAAGTTTTCTTCATTCACCTAAGGGATTGTCATACTAGTCTATGTCTTAGAATATTTATACAAGAGTTTTGAAACTAATAATGCTAATAAACATCCTAAATATCATGATTAGATCCATAAAATATGCTAGGAAGGTCGAATACCCCCTTCATATCCATAAAATATGAACAAATCCCAAGAAAATCTAAAACTATCCATGATTTTATGCTAAAGCAGGGTATTTTCTACTGAAGTGGCCCTGTTTGACCAGCGTTGACTAGACACTTGGAAATCCTAGATCTCAAAGCTGACAGGTAATCATCCATCCTTGTACATCAAGGATCATGACCCAAGTCTTAGATTTTGCCCAGTTGTCCTGCAACTACATGGACCTAGGAGCAATTACGGGATTTAGTCAAATCTTGTAATTTCTGATAAATTTTTAATTTTAATGCCAAAAATTCAAAAATTCAATTCTTAATCTAAAGAATGATAAATGTACCTTGCATAAGCTATTTTATGGAAAATATGGAATAATATGAAAGTAAAATGGATGGTTTTGGAGGCAAAAGTATAGTTTATAGAGTGAAAGGAAGCATAAAAATGTACTCAACAGGGACGGTGAGTGGAAGACAGATGGAGGGAGAGGAAGTGATGAGGGGAGGCCACTTGTCAGCCCAGTATAGGACACTATATGCACATGCACATATCGGGGCTGTGAAAAGAAGTTTGAAACTTCCCCGCTTTTGAGGCCGATGTGTGTCTCTGGTCGACACGTAGCGCCTCCACAAACCATGGTTTTGTTCCCCGGTCCACTCTACATTTGTTATCAACTGCGCATGTTGAGGCCTCGATATGGACAACGACCATAGATCTAGAGTGCATAAATCTCATTCACCCAAATCTTCGCGCCTCTTAGCACGACACGCCAAACAGTCACATCGACCCCGACGAAATTATGATAAGCGCCAATTAGTGGTTTTTTAGCCCCTTTCTTTGCCTTTTGTCACCCTAGAGCCAAATCCACAGGAAAAAATCCCCCTTGCAAGAATATGTGATAATAGAGGGGGAGGGATTGAGCCTTCAATCCATGCAATGGAGTCCATTCAAGCATGGTCACATGGACAAACTAGGCATTCTGATTGTAGTTCATATGACCCTAATTGAAGCTCAAGTCGTGGGAAAAATTATTATGGGAAGGATGATCGTTTACAAGGTATTTTCATGGATGACGTTAGTATGAAATCATGTATCTATACTTCACTAATAACACACACACAGACACACACTCAAAAAGATGTGTCACCTCAAGACACATCTGTCATAGTTTCCAAAAGTTTCTTTAACCTTTGCTTTATTAAAATTTTCATTTATTATTATTAAACCTTGGGATTAGTTCTTGAAAGAGAGATATGTGGACTTCTCATGTAGGCATGTGGTTTCTCCTTTGCATACAAGCCTAGTTTATGAATTTGGGCATATAAATTATTATTCCCATTCATTTTTCTTCTTTGATTTTTCAAATATTAACCTAGGCTTCCATAGTTTTATAACCATAAAGTTATGAATATTTACAACCATGATATTATCAGAAAATATGACTAAGTTTCTATATGTCGTTGAGATAAAAATAAAGTTAATATACAAACAAAGATTCCTTATTCCCAATAATACAGATTCCTTGGCTAGCTTGTGTTTAAGCCCTCAAGGGAAATGGATTAGCTAGAGGGATTGTATATTTGAGATGGGGATGTTAGAAAATTGGTTTTCATTGATGTCAATATTAGAAGAAGCCCTAAGGCAGAGCCTAGAATCCCCTAAAAGTGATGATTATGTGTCCACTTGAAGAATCCGTGAAGAGCCTTGAAGGAGCCTTGATATAAGTGTATATAACTCCAAAGTGGTCCCCTTGCGGTGTAGCTTTTAAGTATGGACCTCAAGGGATGAGCTAACATTTGGTTGTTTCCACATGCCACTTTGAGCTGTACACAAATGGATCCTTGAAGGAGTCTTGAAGAATCCCCTAAAGAAAAGAAAAGAATCCCCTAAAGCCAAGTGAAGAATACCCTAAAGCCAAGTGAAGAATCCCCTAAATCCAAGAGAAGAATCCCATAAATTAAATTAAAGAAGCCCCTAAGGTTGGCCACCCTTAAGGAAGAGGTGCGACCCAAAATTTGTGACCCTTGGTCGCATCCCCTCATGTGGAGAAGACTCATATAAATAAGAGGAGACTCATTTGGCATTTGGATCACATCAATTCGACCTAGCCAAGAAACAGGAGTGGATTTTATCCTAGAGGAGAGAATTTCCATGGGAGGATGAAGTGAAGAAGGGAAAAATTCCAAGGGAAGATGAAGTCTTGTGATGATTATTTCTAGTATTTTCTTTAAAGGCCATCTTGGCATTGTCGATATAAATTTTTTTCTAGACCAATTTAGATAGAGAAACTTGGATTTCTTTCAAAATATATAGCGATGAATATTGGGTACAAATTTTAGGTCTTGATTGATTACAGGTTTGGATTTATACTCATTGGAAGTTGGGGATTTTAAAACTAGGGTTTTATTCTTCAAAACGAGCCATCTTTCTATTTTTGCTATAACTTTTTTGGGGGAACGATTCAAGGAGAAAATATTGGACTAATTTTAAAGAAGATATTGAAGAATAATGGATACAAGTTTCAAATCCTAATTCATTACATGAATAGAATTATACTTGTTGGAAGCTAGGGTTTGTGACTAATCCAAAAACTAATCCCAAACAGGTGTTTGAGATAAAATGGTTATATATGAATCTTGGTAGGTCCAAATCGAATCCCACTTGTTTCATTAGAAGGAGAGAAGATATTTATATTGAGCTCGTGGTGAATCTTACAAGTTTGCATATTTGAGGTACAGTTTTGAGCAGTTTTGTATGTATATTTAAGAAGTGATTTTGGGATTGTATTATTTAAAATATTCCAAGGGGATAGGTTTCTTCTTACAGTAGGTGCTGGAAAAATCAGGGAGTGGATGCTTCTTTCAAGTTGGTGCTTGTAAAATATTGAAATTACTTAAGAATTTTTTTGTGGTTTTCTCCTAATTGGGTTTCCACGTAAAAATTTGTTTTCAATGTGTATGAGTTTACGTGATCATGAATGACATTATTAATGGTTAATATTTATGTAGTTCTTTAAGGTTACAATTTTTGAAATAAATCTATACTAATTCACCCACCCACCCCCCTCTCAGTATTCTTGAATATTCTAACAGTTGGTACCAGAGCGGGTTCCTTCAGGAATAGTCTAACCATTAGGAGGAAGATCATGGATAAGCAAGGAGAATTTACTAAAAATGGAACACCATTTTTTGATGGGAAAAAATATTATTTTTCGAGCATAAGAATGAGATATTTTTTTCAGGCACATGGATTTGATGTTTGGAAAGTTGTAGCAAATGGATACATTGCAGCAGCTTCTCCCCCAACAGATAATGTTGGGAATAATCTCATTGAATACAATTCAAAATCTATAAATGTCTTTCTAAGTGGTCTAATAGGTTCATAACTTGTTAATGTTATGCATTGTGATTCCGCAAAGGAAATATGGGACAAGCTCAAGAATGTTTATGAAGGAGACGTTAAATTCAATGGGGCCAAGCTTCAGACTTACAGAGGAAAATTTGAACATCTAAGAAGGAATATGAAGATATTGCATCTTGTTTTCTCTGACTTGATGAAATTGTGAACAATATAAGAGGACTGGGAGAAAAGATTGAAAATTCAATTATTGTGCAAAATATATTGAGATCTCTCCCAATGAGATTTGACCCTGAAATATCATCTCTAGAAAAAAGAAAAGATATGGCTATGTTGAGAATGGATGAATTACATGGAATACTTACAACATATGAAATGTGAACAAAACAAGAAAATGCATCCATAAGGGAAGCAGTTTTCAAATCCTCCAAGAAGACAATAAAGAACAAGCCAAGGTCAAAACCTTTCTCTAGCAATAGTGATGATTCATACAATGAAGAAGAAGCCAACTTTGTGAGAAAGTTGAAAAAGAAGAAACATAAAGTACAAAGGTAATCTTTCTTTCAAATGCTTTAATTGTGTTAAAGTTGGTCATTTTGCTTCCAAATGTCCTTATGCAAGGGGTTCAGATATTGATGAAGAAGAAGTTCCTAAGAAAGAAAAGAAATGTCAGAAAAGAGAAAAGGAAAGAAATAAAGGAAGATTTTTGGAAAAGAAAAGCCTCGATTCAAAAGACAATAGTTCATCATTCAATGAAGATGATGATAGTGACAGTGACTCAATAAGAGTACTCGTCATGGAGTTAGAGACCTAAGAGAAAACTACCAAAAATAATGAAGGAGACTATGAAGAATATGGAGAAGTGAATATTGAGGAAAAATTAATTAGTTCCTTATGTTAGATACAAATAGAAAGGAATAAAAACAAGTCTCTCAAATAAGAGTTAAGTAAATTGAAGGAAAGATTTCAAAACCCTAACAAAAAAATATGAAGAATCCAAGAAGACTATCATAGATATAAGGATTAATTAGGAAGAATCCAAAGTGATTGAAGAAACATCAACAGACAACTAGACGAAAATAAGAAAATAACAAAGAATCTGGAAGACAAAATAGCCTCACTAAGAAAGGAACCATAGAAGAAGGACATCCAACTAAATTTTGGCAATAACACCAAAATATTGGATGAAATCATCTGCAATAAAAAACCATTCTATGAAAAGTATGGAATTGGATACAAACAAAATAATATTGATGAGGGTTTAATATCTATGATGATAGGAAATGAAGAAGATCAAAGAAGTTATGCAGATACTATCAAGGGTTCCATCAATAAAGAAGAATGAAAGCCTCTAAAGGAGGACATACCAAAATCAGAAATAAAAAAGAATAAAAAAGAAGATAATGCATTTAGAGGAACATGGAATCAATGACCAACAATGAATAAGACCCAAGAATAAGATCATGATTTCAAAAGAACAACACTAACTAGAAGACCACCCACACCTAGGTACCGAAATATTTCTCTTGGCTTATGTTATTCTTGCAATAATTTTGGAAATAAATCAATAAATTGTAGAGCCTATGCAAAGGGTAGACACACCTAAACCAAAAGTGGCTATGAAAATCCCTAGAATGGATGTTGTGTGGCTTTCCATAAAATAGAAATGGTCGTGCATATATATGGAATTGTAGGGTTTTTTATTGTTTTGCACATGGATTGTTGCTAAGTACAATATTATTTTTGTTGTCCTTTTTAATTGAAAATGGGTCCTTTTTGGGTACAAATGGATGATCATAGAGGTATTCATGCATGGGATGTGACCTATTGACATTCATATAATTTTGGAGTTATTTATTGACAAGAGCATGTTCCTTTTAATTTAGGAGAATCCTATGATTCACTTGAAGACTCCTTTCATAATAGATGAATCAGTTATGAAGAATCCATAATACAAGTGGGATGGGAAACATTAATCTCTCGTGAGCTTGAAAGAAGTGGAGGTTGAGATCAAAACATATATGATATTTATGGTGAAAGATGATCAAAACTAATATATGGATTTGCAAGTATATAGTAACAACCCTAACAAATGCAATCCTTGATGCTTGTAGCATTTTTTGGAGGAGGGGAAAATTATGTTTCTTTTTCCACATATGGAAAATGGGTATATTATAGTTTAATTTCCCTATTACAAGCTTTTATAATTTAGTGAAATTTTTTCCAAGATTTTATAATTTAGTGAAAGGATTTTCATATATATATATATATATATATATATAGCCTTCAAAATTTCTTATGTGTCATGGGGATTCACCCATTTATTATACATATAAATTTAGGGGAGTTTCTCTTGTATTGGAACCACCTCTAGGAGCATATGATTGTGGTTTGAGTCCTCTCCTGAGGAAACCCATTAGCATAATATTACAACTTCATTTAGAAAATATTGTGAAATAAAAAATTGATTCAAAAATCCTGCATTTCACATGAAAACCCTACTCCTATGCAAACCCAACACTCATCTATGAATCACAGACCTTGAAAAACCATAGTTATGTTGATTGTAATGCAAAGTTTCCCCTATTTTATTTGTTATTCTTCAAACTCTGTAAACCCTTTATCAAGATGATGTTTTTTTCCTAGGTTTGGTTTTCTACACTTGAATAACACATTTGGGAATTTCCCCACATGTGTTTTACAAAAATATTCCCCTGTGGACAGGTGAACTTTCCCTTGGATTAGTGACCCCTATACCAAGACACAAACAATCATTTGGACATTAGCAGTCCTATAAACTCATTTTTCTTATCAAAAAAGAGAGGAGAAGTTAAAGTAGGATGTACTTTGTTTACGATGTTTGTCCTAGATTCTCCTATCTGGAAGATTGATGCAATTCCCGACACAAATCAATACCTGCAATGAACAACAAGAAACAAGCGACTTCCTTCTACTCTAATGGATTAGGAAAAGAAAATTCATCTATGAAAATTAAATTAAACATAGACAAGCACATGAAACCACATATTTGAAGTAATTAGTCCAAGAATATTAAATGAGAACAAGGAAAACTTATAGACCATGAATGATGTCAGTTGCAACTCCTCCAGGCTCTCCTCATCCAACCCTTGCATGAATCCCATGATCATAAGTATGATATCTCCTAGATTCCTCCTCTTCTCCGTGGAAATCCCTCCTTATATAGGATTTGGAGGCTTAACCACCATGGAGAAGATCAATCACTAGATCCACTAAAATGGGATCTCCAAGATATTTAGGGAGAAAATATCTCTCAAGGATTTTAGGGAGGAAATATCTCTCAAGATCCACCAAATTAGGATTTTGGTTTGAGAAAATATCTCAACCTCTCCTTGAGATCAGGAAAATGAATGTGAGGTGGATTCTCACACTAAATTAATTTCCCTTTTATGAATATTAATAAATAATTTATGTGCAAATAGTATTTTGACCTTCATATGATATATTTTTCCTCCTCATTGACTAGGGATTGTGACAAATGTTCTTTCCTGGTGTCAAGGTGTATGCAACACTTATCAAGGTGCATATGATATTTTTACGATAGTTGTGACACTTAGGGTGAGGTAATTAAGTGTGGCATTTTGATGTGTAACAGATCCCCCTTAAAGTGCGAGGTCAGAAGAGAAACTGATGGCCAAAACAATTTACAAATTCTTCAATGCAAGGGTGTGGAGTTGGAGAACCTGGAAGAAGCTGCAAATAATCATCAAACAGTATTAATATATGTTCCATTTTCGAGGTGGGAATATCTATGCTCGAAATACGAGATGAATCAAAACATGGTCGTCGACGAATACAATGCAAATCCATGAAAAATACTGACTAGGTATATGGCCACCAGAGATACAATCTAGATCATGCTTCCATGACATGAACTGATCGTAGCCATGAAAAATACACAATGGAGCTACGAGATGATAAAACATAGCCACAGACCAGTACAATGTGGATCTATGTGACAATGTATATATCAATATGCTCAAATGATCTCCTTAGCATCCTGGGAAAAGCAAATAATATAGTGAACGCTCAACCCAGGGTCTTCATCCCAATCCTGATGTGGTATGAATCTAGCAATGTGAATAGATGATTTGATGTTGAAAATGGTATAAGCCACTTGATTACCGATCATTGAGGTAAATCATTAAAAAGTGCAAAGGAAATCACCAATGATGTCAATGACTCCCAAGGTACCCTAGTACATTCCAGTGAATGTGAATAAATTAGCCGAGGTCAAACATTTGTGGAATCATCCGATCAGAGTTCAATGATGTAAAACTATTTTCGGAAGCAAGGAGGCCTTCCATTGAGGCATGCAGGTCCCAAAGTACTAATTGGTTTCTAAGTCTAATTCATGGATAATGTGTTGAAGTTGATAGGAAAATACTCATCAAAGGAGGGCCTTTATGTATCCCCCATCATCGACATGAAATTGACATAGGAAAGTGATGTAAGATGGTGAATTGAATGAGTATGGACTGACACAAGAAATGGAAATTGGAAATACTGTAGATGGATGGTTTGATGTGAAAATTCCCTTGAACATGATGAGGCACAACAACTGACTTGGTAACATTGACTCGATGAGTACCAAGAATGTAATGTGATGGAAATAAGAGCACTATTTGACTGGAAGAAAAAGTATTGCAACACATGGAATTGATATGCCTAAGAGACAAGCGGATTACCCAACTATAAGACGAGATGCAAACAGGTGCCATGTTCAAAGGAGACAATAACTCCCATAAAGGATTCCCAAAAACTTGACCTAATTCCTTCAATTTCCCCCCCACCTAGATAGATGAGTACCTCTTTTTCATTTAACAAGCCTAAGGAGGATAACACATGATGGATATAACTTACCTTCGGTAAGTTCCTCTTCCTTTATTTAACGATCTGGAAGAATTAAGGGCTCGTTCCCATATGGGTATTTCAATGTGTAGTTTAGTGAGTCTAGAGAAGGAAAAATCGGTATTTTTTCATGTTTAGAGAATTTGAAAAGAACTTGAAGGAAAATCCATGGATGATTTTTTCATAAATTTAGTCTCCCAATCTCGAAAAAAGTGTAAAAAAATACAGGGGATAACTCTTCTAATCATACTTGATTAGAGTGTTCCTTTTTCGTAATTAGTCTCGCAATGCTGAAAAAGGGATAAACTATCACTCGAAAGATACCCTTTCAAACTTTTTAATGAGTTTGAAAGGAAGAAATATCACTCGACAATATTTTCATGTTTAAAGAGTCTGAAAAGAGATTAAAGGAAACTCCAAAGAGTTCCTTTTTCTTATATATTTTACGAGTCCGAAAAAGAGATAAAAGTGTACTCAGTAACCTATTCTCATGTATTTACGAGCACGAGAAAGAACAAAGACTAAGATCGGTAACTTATTCTCATGTGTTTATGAGAACAAGAAAGAACAAAGAGTGATCTCGTTCTAGAAAAAGACTACTATGTTACAATGGGAATGTCCTTCAAATGAGGATCACTCCTAGCAGCGTGTCTCTCTAGAGGTAGTTTTCCCCCAACTTCTTTGGCAGAAGTTGGTTGTTTTATCCAACATGATGTACATTGGCTAGAGACCTGTCCCCCAAGCATCATTTCCTCTGTTGATTCTTCTTCTTTCCTCATTTATGTTTATGGTTACTAATGGAAACACTCTCACTAGGTGGAGGAAAAGAAGGTTCAAGTACTCGATCTAGAGTGAGGATTGATTGTAATGGAGGGGGGTCTGTTTCATTTTTTGACGAGCTTGAAAGAGATGATGAGCGATGCTCGTTGAGACTAGGTACTACCAAAGGATTAGATAAATCGAAGGATTTTTGCACCTGAGTTGAAATCATGTTTAAGGTGGAAACCTGTGTGGTGGGAGGAGCAGGCAAAGTAAAAACCCCCATGAGCAAGGAATCCTTGAGAATACCTACACCTACACTCTCAAAATTATTCTGTCCTAGAAAAGGGACATTATTTGCTATGACATTGTTGAGATACGGAGTTGCATACTCAAGTTGGTCAACAATGATGATATTTCCTTGATGGGGAAATTGTCAAATACAAAACACCGAAGATGTGACAATGGTCATTGCATAGAACCAAATACGACCAAGTAACAAATTATAATCCAGTGGTGCGTCGACTACTTTGATATCAACCATAACAGTTTTACCCTTCAAAGTCACAACGAAATATTGCAAGAGTCCATGAGTTTAGAAACCACGTCCATCAAACGCTTTTAGGGTGGTATGGGACGGGGCAAGTGTAGGAGAACCAAGGGCTCTCCAACAAGGAAAAGACATGACACAAGTCGAGGCTCCCTCATCCAAAATAGTACAATGGATGTTATTTCCACCAACCAAAACTTGAATTTGGAATGTTAAGTGGTGGGAGACGTTCTCCTTAAAATAATCCAAATTAAACGTAATCAGGTTCGACTCAGGTTCGACTCCTTAGGATTCATGGCTCCAATGGCTTACAACAAGGTTCTACATTGACTTGGAAAGTGTTGTAGAACTTCTAGGGTTGAAATAGCACAAGGATATTGCACCAAATATTCAACGATGTAGTTCTTGGCAGTGCATGCATCGGGATTAAATGTCTCTTTTCAAATTACGCTATTGGGCGGGTTCAACACGGCGTCATAAATCATCTTCTCAACTTGAAGAGTGGAAGATGGAGGAGGAGTAGAATTAGAAGGTTTGTCGACAACCTTCCCTTTAGTCTAATCACCTAGAGGAGTTTCATAGGTATTTGCACAAGTTGTGACATTAACCATCTTAAACATGTAAACCTCAGAGGTGCTTGTGGACGGACTTTCACATAGTATGCCAGTCAGTTCGACACCATTTTCTTGAAGTACTTCGAACTGACTGGCATACTATGTGAAGGTGGTCCTTGACTCCCCACTCCAAATAAACTATGGTGTGTAGGTGGCCCGACATATTGTTGATGCGTGCCACCAAGTGAAGGGGATGAAGGAGGTATATGACCTCCCCCGTAAGGGAAAGCGTTAAAAGGAGAATGAGTTCCCCCCATGTGTCCTTGCAGAGGAGCGTTAGAGCTCCCTGATCCTAGACCTAAAGTCTATGAAGTGGAGTAGGAAAGTACAGGACTTGTACTTGAACTAGGCATCCCATATGAGAACGGAGGGTTTGTCGCACTTGGTGTGAAAGGGGTTGTGGCCGCTGCCAAAGATGGGATCGGACCATTGTGCGATGTAGAGGCGGTCGATACCATGGTGGCTCGGACTGATGATGGTGGGTTAGGAGGTGGAAGCTCTCCTGTGGTGACAACCATAGTGGGAATTGAAGAATTCCCAGAAGGAGTAACAAAATTTGTTTCCATTGTTGCATGTGACACTGTCTGGCACTCGTAAGGATGAATCAATACGATGGTGGGTGCCAAAAGATCAGTGGTGGAGGTTTCAACCAGACCAAAAGCTTGCACTCCAAGGTCTAAAATGGTCGATTCCTATGGATGTTGGTCGGGCACAATTTCTTGTGACCTGGTCGCTTCAAAAGACCCTTGTTGGTCTAGATTTCTCCTTAGTGGTGGCGGGGGTGGATCCAGTGTAACCGTCGGTAGGCCAAGAAGCCTTCGTGACCGGTGGAGCTCATGATCCTCCACTGTGTGAGAAGATCAAAGACACACTAGGGTAGTCTAACCGTTCAAAAACAACACACACTAAAAAAGTCCCTATAAGATAAGACAGACAAACACTAAAGTAATTGGAAGAACAGTTACAACAACCAACACTAGAGCAACTTACCGGTGCAAGTGAAACTTGAACACGGAAGCACCCTCTAGGTATACTCCGCAAAGTGTGGCCAAATTTCTATCCTAGGTACTGCGGTATACCCCCGCAGTCACCTGTGTATGTCCCTAAAAAAGATGGGCAACTAGGTTTCCAGTGCGTAAACAGTCACCAGGCGGGTATAGTCGAAAGTCGGGTAGACCACAATGAGCAAGGTATCGAGCCCGAAACCTGTCAAGGGTATCGAAAACAAGTGGTATAGAAGACAACTAAGGATCTCAAATGGATTTGAGACCCACAAAGCCCCGTGGCAAATGCAATCGACGGAATCCCAAAACAATCCCTCTATATGTGTTCTCCACTACGATTTGTCCAGCTTTGGAGGGGTTATCTCCGCTACCTTTCCGCACGCGACCTTGTGTTTATCCCCTGTGTTAAAGGGGGGTCCTAGATAAATTTCAAAATACTGGACTTGGACACTCCCTAACTCAGACTCCAATGTTTAATTTTAATGGCCTTGAAGAGTTTCCTCTCCAACCTAATCCAAGGCCCTAATCCTGAACTAGTTGGTTAACCTTACAAACATAAAAGTCTAATAAATTTTAAATTTAGCATTAATTTTATGAATTGTATTATGTCAAGGGGTATGAAAGTGAAACTGATGATGTGTGAAAGACGAAAGTAAAAAATAAACAGAAAGCTGAAAACAAAAATTTTCACTTAATGCAAATTTTCAACAACTTTTCAAAATTGTTTTTTTCTCTTTTCTAAGATCTTTTGGATTAGCAAACTTAAAGAAGGATTTCACTCGACTACGAGCTACTTACAATCTAAGTAAACTATATAGAACTTAAGAAAGAAAATACTTTTCCCTGGTTACTAATGAAAAACCACACTTTTCACCCAAACAAGAAAATGAAGAGATTTTTTTATTTTTTTTAATGCTAACAAAGCAAAAAGGAAAAATATCAACAAGTCAAAAACCAAGAAAATTTTTTGGCCTAATCATAGATCACAAAGAATCACTTCAAGAAATCACACACTAGCAACTTAAAAAATGACTCTCACACTTGTCTAAAAACCCTAAAGAAAATTTTTAACGACAACTTTTAAATGAAAAAAAGCAAGCTAAGGCTAAGATCAACCCTAAGGTATTGAATGCTAGGACAAAGATTCAAAAACCTGAGAGGTATAACTCTTGTCAAGGGAAAGGATGACCACCTTACCCTCATCAAAAACTATCCTACACAAACACACTACTGACAATCCAACAGCAAGCGTGTGCACGCGAGCTATGTAGAACCAGAGGGTGTGTACACATGTGTTGGCCTTATACAGGCCGCGTGTATATCTAAAACTCTGAAACAACTAAAAATAGACAATCCAAACTAGGAAGAGACCACTGATATTGAGAACCAGGATCTCTTAAAGGCTTAGACACTCTCTTTAACAGAAAAATAAAACAATGTAAGGAAAAAAATCGTAAAACAAACCAATCTGAGATGAGACTGCAAGAAAGAGTTCCAAAAAACCCCTAAGAATGACTGATTTTGACAGGGAAGAGGATGACTGCCTCAAAATTTTTATAGAATCTACACGCTACTGCTACTTCTTCAGCTAGCGTTTACACACGGGCTGTAAGAAAGTAGGGCGCGGGTACACACGTGCAGACCTTATGCAGGCCACGTGTACCTCTGTGGGTCTTGAAAAAACATAGTCAAGCAAATAACAGAGATAATTGGTATGGAAGACCAAACTCTCTGTTATCTCAGACTTTGCAGAAACTTCAAAAAACAAGAAAGAAAACCAGTCTTTTAAAACTACCCAAAAATATTCCCAGGAACCCTAGAGACTTCCCCAGTATGATCACCAATTCTGTTGTGGTGGGAAATCCCCCTATGGACTAGAAAATAGGGTTATATTACGCATGTAGATATGACCAAAAGAAACCTAATGACCAAAAGAAACCTACTTTCTACCTTCGTGCCCATACCTAATCCCGATTTATTTTCAACAAATACATGGTTAGACCAACATACCTTGTTCTGGATGTTCGATGTCGATCCTTCTACATGCTTGATTGCTTGTTAGCAGCTCTCCTCCCAAGGTTGACCTACATACAAAACAAGCAACAAACTACACATGCATTTTACCTACGGACTAATGGGTTAGAGATTCAAACATATATTGATTAAACTATGAAGAACTCATATAGTGGGATGGGAAAAGCATTTCTTTATTATTAACTTTAATGAATCAACTTACAATGTCGAGACCAACCACCACTCCACAAATCCTGATCCTGGGCTCTTCTTCTAATGTCCTCCAACTTATTTTCTTTTGTATCTCTCTTTGCACAAGGATGGCTAAAGGGTTGGGACAATGGGAATGTACAATTGGGCAGAGTTTCTTTACTATTATTCTCCTCTTTCAGATAGAACCCCTAACCCTTCTTTTATAGGCTAGAAGAAGCTAGGTATTTGGATGAACCCTCAGCCATGCATGGTCAGAAGATTCAGTTAACTCACCCAAAGTTATGTGTTCCATCGGCAACTTTCCTTTTTTCATGATTTTGTAGGTCCACGCGGGCTGTTTTAGGTCAGCCACCATGTACACGTGTGCAGTAATGGAGTGGGGCGCATGGGCCCCTATAAAAGAGGTTTTTTAAAGAGTTGTTCAGCAATGCTTTGGCAAAGAAGGGGTCCGAGATGGCCTGATGCCAGGTAAGCATGTATGGTGCAAATTAGAGTTATAACAACAGAGCACCCAAACAATTATTAAAAGGCCAGTGTGGCCAAGAAATATAATGTTTTGATCATTATTAATAATAAATACATCGTTGGTTGCTAGACGGACAAGGACTAGAGTTATAGGGAGCTATGATTCCACAANGACAAGGACTAGAGTTATAGGGGGCTATGATTCCACAAGAGAGGGGGTTGAGGGGATAAGTGTTTATTCTTATTTTAATTACCCTTTTTGTCTAAGGGAGTAGATTCGTTACGTGGGATTCTTGGGGAAGACCAGGAGGTTCTTGATTCCCCACAAATTACTTAAACTGGCCTCTGGTGTGATGGGGGGTTGGACTAATGGCTTATTCATTGATTGATTGTTCATTCATTCATTCTCTTATTCACTCATCCACTTGATCATTGGTTCACGTGTTCACTCACTTACTCACTTGTTCATTCATCCTATCCTTACCTATCACTCGTTGATCCATCCTCAACCGTGTCTTGGCTTGGGAAAGGAAAACGAACTATTGAAGAGAATCCTGTTGGTTGTGGAGCCTGATTATCTTCCTGATTCAGAGGTCTTTTACTTTCAGCCGTGTTTATACCCCATGAAGTATGTACACTCTTCCACGTGGGGGAGTGCAGAGGGGGGGGTACCCCCTCTGCGGGGTCTGGGGGAAAGCAAGGGTTCAGGGGAAACATCCGTCGATGGGGGTTCGAGGACGAAGCCCCCGAAGGAAAAATTTCCTTGTAAATGTATATTGTAATTTCATTGTAAATCTGGACCGTTCATTATAAGGTCGCAGATCTAACGGTAGAGATTATGTTAGGGTTTTTTATCCTAGAAGGCAAGCCTCTTTTATTAGGGACATGTATTGTGGCTATTGTTGATGGTGAATATTGTATTCTGAGATAGGAGACTATGAGAGAAAGAAGAGGAAGTTACAACGGGTTTGTTGTAGGTGTACTAACTGGTTTTTCATTCTGCATTCTAAACCTCTCCAACGTAAATCTGTGTCTTTATTTTATTGTGTATGTTATGTGTTTTGTTTCTGCATTTGTTTTATTTTATTGCTCCATGGTCTTGTTTTTCTAACAACTGGTATCAGAGCGAAAGGTAACTCATAGAAAAAGAGGGTTTCTGGTTCAAGTGGGAGCAATGTCGGAAGATGGAAAGTTTAGGGTCAAGAAATTTAATGGCCAAAACTACCAGTTATGGAAGATGTAGATGGAAGACTATTTATATCAGAAGGATCTATTCCTACCATTGGGCGGAATAGCAAAGAAGTCGGCGGCTACGAAGGATGAAGAATGGGAGATTCTTGATAGAAAGGCTCTAGGAATGATACGGCTGAGCCTGGCAGCATCGGTGCCTTTCAATATTTCGAAAGAAAATACAATGAAGGGTTTGATGGACGCATTGGCCAAATTGTATGAAAAAACCTTGGCATCCAATAAGGTATTTCTAATGAAGATATTATTTAATATGAAGATGTCAGAAGGTGGGTCTGTTGCATATCATTTAAATGATTTTAATACAGTTACTAATCAACTAAGTTCTGTAAAAGTGGACTTTGATGATGAGGTCAGGGCTCTTCTCATCTTGTGCTCATTGCCAGAAAGCTGGAACGGCTTGGTCATGGCTGTAAGTAACTCTATCTATGGTTCAAATACTTTAAAATTTGATTATGTTGTTGGTGTTATCCTTAGTGAGGAAATGCGACGGAAAAGCACAGGTGAGACATTAGGAAATGCGTTGAACATGGAGAACAAGGGAAGACAAAAGGATAGAGGAAAGGGTTTCAGGAACCGTGGGAATTCTAGGAAGGGAAGATCCAAATCCAGACTTGGAAAGATAGAGTGCT
>SNQJ01S0122808.1:70721-92492 GCA_010110895.2 Picea sitchensis | reverse complement strand
CCTCTGTGATGTCGTCATTAAGGCAACATAATCCAACAGTATTTACGACACCCTTATAACCAACTTGTGACATTTGCGACAAGTTGTATAGGAGTTGCGACACTTGCGACGAGCGAGAGGTATGTGCGACACTTATCCAGTTGAGTGATTTGGATGTGTAACACTCTTGCAGGCTGTTTATTCCAAGCGCTCTGAAATTAGATTTGGCTAATATCTTATCCAAACCCTATCCTTTGACGAGATTTGTTGGTTTCACCTCTAGATCAAATTCTTGAATTTTAGCAAGCCATCAGCCCCTCCTATCACTATCGGGTTGAACCAGTATATCTTTAACGGAACTGGTGGGTACATATGTAATTATTTTAGAATGTAGTACATAGGTCTTAAAAGCCTTTAGGGATTTCACCATTGCATAGGCATACTTTTCCATTATATCGTATCTCAACTCTGTGCCTCTAAGGATTTTAATGAAGAATGATATTGGTTGTTCAAACCCTTCTTCGTTCTTCTGTAGGAGTACTGCAACAATTGTGTGTTCATATGCGAATGAGAAAATTAAGAATTCTTTTAGATAATATGTGCTTGGTAGCACTGACGCTTCACCTATGACCTTCTTGGTGCATTCAAATGATTCTTTGGCTTCGGTCATTCATTTAACCTCACTGTCCTTCTTAAGCATATATGTAATCACTTTCATGATTTCAGCAAAGTTTGGGATAAATCTTCTTAAAAAAATAAATTCTCCTAAGAATGATTGAATTTCTTTTCTATTTCTAGGAATATTGATAGTATCTATAGCTTCAACCCTTTTCGGGTTGATTTTAATTCCCTCTCGAGATACTATGTGGCCCAAGAGTTTACCTTCCTGCATTGCAAAGTGAGATTTCTTGGGATTTAAAGACAAACTGAATTTTTGACATTTTTTAAATGTTTGTTTGAGGTGTGACAAATGTTCTGCATCAGATTTAGAAAATACAGTTATATCATCATGATAAATGACAACAAACTTATCTCTTTCACCAACAAAGGTGATGTCCATAGCTCACTGGAATGTGGCACCTGCGTTCATTAAACCAAATGGCATTTTGTCATACATAAAGGTACCCCATGGGGTGGTGAACGTTGTCTTCTCTTTATAATCCTCATGGACTTCAATTTGATTATAGCCCGAAAAACCATCAATCATGGACATTCTATTTGTCCTGACCACATTTTCCAATACATGATCAATTTTAGGTAATGGATAATTATCCTTGAGGGATGATTTCTTTAGATTTCTAAAATCTATGCACAGTCTGATTTCACCACTTTTCTTTCTGACCGAAACCATTTTGGCTACCCACTCTGAATACATGAGTGGTACAATGATTTTAGCATCCAAAAGCTTCTTTACTTCATTTTCTATCATAGACAATAGTATGGGATTTATCTGTATGAGATTTTGCCTGAACGGTTTAACGCCTTGATTTAGAGGAATCTTGTGTTCAATTACGGTGGTATCATAAGTCCTTAATTCATCATAAGACCTGAAAAAAATGTCTTTATACTGTTTGAGTAACTCTGCATATTTTCTTTTCATTTCAGGAGGAAGGTATTTAGATATTTTTACCAGCTTCGAAGTCTCTTTAGTGCCTATGTCACAATCTTCAACCTATTCAGGCTGAGGCTGCAAGGTAGAATTTAATGGAATGTCATCGCGATCAAATAATCTCTCCAAAGGAATTAGACCCTTAGGAATATGATTATTGTTTAGCACTAACATGCGATGATTTGCGATCTTATCTCAGAACTCCTAAGGGTCTTCCCGTTCCTGCATGATCCAAACAGGGTCATTTTGATTTTCTTGGTCAATATGCATTTCAACAAAGTCATCCACCATTTCTAGGAATTGTCTGATTTGTTCATCATCGTCAAACACCTTCCAGTGTTGCATATTGTTTGGTATTGAGGGCCTGTGCCTCATTTCTATGTGATACTTCAGTTTTAAAATAGTAGGAGGTAGAAACGTTGAGGCCGCTTTGGCTAATGAATCTTCTTGTTGATTTTTTGTTCTGGGAATGTAGTGAACATTAACCGATGATAAAAAAAATTGAACCAGATCCCAGGAACAATTTCTATAAGACCACAACCTCGGATGTTTGGCCTGGTACTGCTGATTTATCTATTTTATGATTAATTCTGCATCACCATAAAATTCCAGGTTTTTAATTTTCAACTTCCTGGTAGCCTCTAATCCTAATACTAGGGCTTCATATTCACACATGTTATTGGTATAATCGATGTCCCATTGTAACCTGTAAGAGAAAGGGATAATAAACTCGTTCCCGGGTGCCACAAACAACACTCCAGCTCCTGCTCCTTCACAGGACGAAGCACCATTGAAATACATTTTCCAAGCTCCAGTACTATATACATATTTATTTGTTTTTTCTATTCTTTCTTTTTCTATACAATTTTTTTCTATACATTCATCTATATTGTCATCAATCGATAAAATACAATTTCTAAAATCCTGATCTACGACATAAACAGGGTAATTATTCGAGTTATGTGAATCCCTTACTGTATATTCCAACCTTGTTTCTCTATACAGGCGGGTGAACTGTCCGTCGAAGATCAGGATTGTAGCGTATGTCATGTCGAGTTGCAGAGATCCTCCAAGCTTAGTGCCCCAAGACCTGGATAAAAGCATACCATACTTTGGAGGAATATCAAAAATAACCACATCCATCATAACACTTTTTACAAGAATCTGTGCAATATTGACCACTAAATCTTTAATCATACCCATACATTTAACTTTTCTTGAATCAAAGTAATACAGGTCTCCGTATGGTCTGGTAATTTCAAGACCAAGTCTATCCATAATAGCTTTGGGAATCACATTATGGGAAGCTCCAGAATCCAACATGCAATTATGGAGCAGATGATTATGCACAATTAGCATAATGTATAAAGGAGCGACAGTATCTCTGGCACATTCAAAATGTGGACCAAAAATTATGTTCAGTTTATCATATTCCAAATTTATAACGTCGGCCTGACTTTCAATATCTGAAAAATTTATCATTTTGGCAATTTGTTTTCTGTATGTAGGATTTTTTGCCAGTTCAACTAGAGGTGCTGGGATATTGATTTTATTAATCTCATTTTCTAGGTTGAAACCTCCTATTGTCTTATCGGTTTCTCTAGTTTGGATATCTATCTCCTTTTTTTCCTGACTTGTTGGCTTGTGTTGCTTTCTTTTTAGCCGTTTTTAATTCTGCAGTCTGCGTTTCAGCTGCTTTTGTTTTAACAGTTTGTATTTCAGCTATTTTTGTTTTGGAATTATGTAAGTCAAATCCTTTTATTTTGGAAGACTGTGCTTCAATCTCCTTTGGAGTTGGCTCATATGATTCACCTCTCGACAATATTTTCTTTGGTTGGGAAGTTGCTATATTTTTACTTCTAGGCCTTAAATTATACTTTTGTTGGAGCTCAACCATTATATTATCGGTGATTCCTTGATAAGAAGAATCTTCTGTAAGATCTATGTTGTTATCATTGTTAGACCGATATTATTTGTTTAAAGAACTTTCATAATTTTGCCTCGTTAAATGAGGTTGTTGACAATCATCGCCACGATTATTCATATCTTCCTCTAACTCCTCAAATTCTTGCATGTCATCTCCTCCTATAAAATTTTCATTCTTAAAGGGGGTCTGAATCTTTTGATCTTCGTGTTTAATTTGTCTATTGTATTTGAGGGTTAGGGTTCCTCCTAAAATATTTTCTAGCGAATTGATCTACTTTAGATTGATCCAGTTCTATTTTTAAAATTTTGTTTGATAATTATTTAATTATTTTTTCCATATCATCCATCTTATCATCCGAGGATCTCCCAGATCCAGAGGGTCCTACTTTTTCACTAAATAGTCTGGTTTATTTATTTCAAATTTCGAATATAGTTTTTAATTTTCCAGATGCCATCATATTTGAATCAATCTCTACAACATCGTCTTGCTTTATAGCAAGGTCGACAAATCTCATTTCTCTCAATAACAGAGAAAAATCGGGCTCGAAATCTCCGACGAAAGTTACTTTTGTTGTTGGTTGGGAAGGTTTAACTTCAACTAGGATATTTTTATATAATTTATTAAATATTTGAGTGAATTCAAGAATTGTGTTTGAATTTTTCTTTCTTAAAGCCCCAAACTCAGTTAAATAATATAGGTGATATTTTCTCTCTCCCCATTGTCTGAGAAAGGCACTTTCTAACTCGTCATATGATCCTATTGAACCTGTCGGCAGTCCTCGAAACCAGGTTCTTACCTGTACTTCGAAAGTTTGGACTAACATCCATGAATACACATCTTCGTGCTCAAGGCCGAGGATATCGGCGAATTGATCGAAGAAATTTATATGCTCAATCGCAGTTAGGTCTCCCCCTCCTGTAAAATTTGGTAGGTTTTTCATATAGTTTTCAGGTAAATTGTGGAGGAGAACTGGGAGGACCAAAGGAGCATATCTAGCAGCTAATTTAGCAAAACTTATAGGAGGTGGGGTGGTCCATGACTGCCTCCTCCTCCTCCTACAACACCATGTCCTCCTCCACCTTCACCACCTCCGACACCTCCTCCGCCTACACCACCTCCTCCGGTAGAAACCATTGACAATCTAGGGGATGAAACTTGGAGATTGTAGAGAGGGTTTTCAAAGACGTGAAGCGACCTTTCGGCCACTTCGTGATGAAGTAAAATAGGTTTTGGGAACTGACTGTTAGGAGACAGAAAAACTAAAAAGGGAGGAAACGAGAGATGAGGACTGGGTTCTTTAGACTTGCAAGATGCGTAAACAGGAGAACTAGTGGGAGTCAAATTAGAGTGTATGATATATTCTTTGAAACTTTGGGAAGTTGGAAACTTTACTTCAGGAACTGATGGAATATCAATCGAACCAGGTATCGAGATATGCTCTTTACTCTTATTGGTAAAGGAGGTAGTTGAATCAGTTTCGGCCTTTATCTTGGATAGTACCAATATGGGGTTTATGATTTCGGCTTCAATTCTATCGACCGATGTTTCTCCGAAAAGGATTTGGGTGGAAACTTCTTACAGAGTTAACGGTTCAAGTGGAACCTTACCATTAGACTGCGTGGGTTTAGGTTGGTAAACTTTACCTATGGACACAGTGGTTTTCTTAAGGTATCCCCTTGGTTTTAAAAAAATTTCAGGGTCGGAAATGGGCGTGATCTACTCATCATCTGGGTTTTGTCTGGTATTCCTTCAACCAAAAGCCAGTTTATTAATTTTGGAGTCGCCAAGTTAAAAATAAAAACTAAGCATTATAATGTATTCAATCTTTGTTCACTATCAAAGAGAGAAATGTACAATGTCATTCTCCCAGGGAAAAAATAACTTTGCTTATCCGTCCCCGGAAATGGCGCCAAAAATATGTTGTTCTTGAGTTTGTACTTAAGGCTCAAAGCATAATGTCAGGCATCAGGAAATGAGGAAAGTTTAAAAGTTTGATTATTCTATCTCAGTTATGTGAGAAAAATTCCTTAAATTGAATTAATAGTATGACAACTTAGAGGTTGTTTTTCGTGTCTGAGTTAAATTTGAAAATATTTGATGTAATGAGAGAAAAACATAAAGCTGTTAGACAAAGCAAGGAATCAAATACATGAGAATATTACTTTGTTACAGAAGAAGAAAATAGATAATGTAACCTTAAATGAAGCATAAAATGTAGCAATCTAATTAATTCATAGGTATTATATTTACTAACAGCAAATACAAAGGAAAAGTTGTTTGTTATTAGATAACTGAATGAAATATAACCACAGTAGATGTTGTTCTAAATTGCGATCACAAATTCATCAAGGAAATATAGAAAAAGATGCTAGGATGTGGAAAGGCAGAAGAACACATAACTCAAATGGATGAAATGTGGAATATCTAGTCTGCACTTGTATTAATTATCAATGAGGAGAGTTTTCTCGATTACAACCGGCAAGAAGCAACCCTTATTCAATCTTTCGAATATGCATTTATACAATAGTCTTCAAGCTCAAACGGTTGGAATTCTTTTATCTCTAGAATAATTAGAATTACAAAATATGGAAGATGAAATGTTTCGCTTGCATTCTTCTTGATATTCTCATCATGTTGGCATGGGCGTTTTCTTTTCTTGTATTCTAGCTCTGAAATAGATAATGTACATAGACTGTATCATTGACTTCCAGGAGTACTACCCTTTCCCTGCTCAATACATTTGATGCATTTTCCCACAAATTGAGCTACCAACCTGGAGGATTTTGTCAAATTATTGGCCTAAAAAATGTATAATTTATTTTCTAGCTGAGGCAATCTATCTTCGATCCATCTATATTCTGAAATAATAGACTGCAGTTGTAGATTAGGCTTCACTAACCATCTATCTATTTGACCAATATCAACCTATTTTATCTGTGGTATTTCGACTTCGGCTTCTTCCATGTTTGTCTTAATGTCGAGCAAATGTTTGGCTATATCGATCTGACCCAATGTTCCATAACTATATTCTTTATCAAGGCCCAATAATTCTTGGTTGAATAAGCCAAAAGTTTCTTCACAAGATTCTTTCACTTCTTTAGCCATTTTCTTTCCTTCGGCTATGTTAGACTCCCAAGTCTTCAATATGATATCGCCTCTGGTCTGCTCTGAAATGAACATTCCGGAAGACATAGTTATTCCTTCTTTTTCCGATGATATAACCGCTTCTTGGAAGGTAGTTCGGGGAATGATAGCCTCTCTCTCTCTTAAAAAAACATTACTTAATGCTTGATCCATCACCCGAAAATGATTTTGGATGATTTATACCTTAGAGAGTAGGCTTAGTTGTGCTTCTTCCAGTTTCTTTCACACTTCCAGTGCTTGATCTTGGAACACTGTTACATCTATAATCATGCTTTTGGTAGAACTTAATTTGTCTTGCAATTTATGTACCAACTCCTCTTGTTGGATGGCCCGTCCTTGGTTCACTTGGGTAGTCTTGTGTATCTCTTCAAGGTTGGTTTTAAGTTGTTGGATTTCTTGTCTTTCCTTGGCTCTCATCTGTTCAAATCCCTTGTTGACCTTGCTTCTGACATCCTCTATTACAGTCTTTATTTGGTTTTTTAATTGTTTTATTAGCAGGTCTTTTTGCTTCAACCGTTCTTTTAAAGTTCCAACCGAATATTGGTTGGTTGTTTCATAAGCCCCCAATGAACCCGCTATTTCTTCAGCGAATTCTACCTCTTCTAAGGCCTCTCCATCAGTTAGTACTCTGTATCTTTTGACCATTGCAGCTTCCCTTTGGTGCATTTCTCGCTTCACCACAACTTTCCTTTTCTTGCTTAAAAAGAAATCATTAGGATGTATCTCTTCTATAGGAATTCACGTTAGATATTCTATGAATACTTTCTCTATATCGGGGTTTCCTCTGTAGACTATAAAGGCGTGAAAGACTGAATGGGGCTACTGATTTCTGTAGATGACTATTTTCTAATCATGTCTATAGTTGATTTATCTGGTGTAGCCAATGACTTATCTTCTCCCTTCTTTATTAGTGTCTCTTCTTGATTTTTGGCTTGATTACCTGATATATCTATCTCTGGGGTCTCTTTTTTCTGAGTCGAGACCTCAGTTTTCTCTAATTTTTCCTAGGTTTCTTGTTTTCTATAGTTTATGGCTTCTGAACTTCGGGTCTTCGTTTTCTATGTATCTGGAGACGTCGAGACTTCCCCTTGTAACACTTTAGGGAGGCTACTTCTTCGGTGTCTCTCATAGTTGTAGAATTCAGTTATTCTTTCAGGTGATAGAGCTCGAACCCGACCTAATACCTCCAGATAAGATCTCACTCCTCGAAAAATCTCGTCTTGAGGAGAATCCTTGCGTTCATACCTTTTCAGACCGAAACTGTCCATGTGGTTACCCATGACCTTCTGTGGGTCGTGCTTCTTGAATTCAATGTTTACCAACTTTATTTATTCTAAGGTCACAGCCTCCACTTTGGAGTGGCCGAAATCCGATAAAGAAAATGCACCAATGTGTAAGGGAAAAGATGGCCATACCTTTTTCTATACTCCTTTGAGTTCTTTGCTAATCCTGTTGAGTACAGTGTGTCATGCGACCTCGTGACACACTAGTCCATCTGGTAAAAATTGTGGCAGAGCATATGGAGGAACTGAACAACCAAAAACCCTGAAATAGGAGAAGTGTTCCTCGATGTACCAGTCTACCACACTGCCTAGGTTAGCCACAATTTTATCTGAAATTCTAGGAGGTGGTTGACCAAATATAATAGTGTGCATAGGCACCACTACCCAGTTACAAATTTCATATAAGAAATATTTCGCCTTGTCTTCCCAAAGTTTTGAATGATAAATCTGAATTGGTTATGCACTACTTGGATTCCACCTCCAACCCATCAACGCGAAAGGTGTCATGAAACATATGGCATCCATAATATAAGCTTACATGAAGAATGAAGTTGATTTCCCTTTGTTTTTGTGTTCCCGGTATTCTATAATTTCACTCGCTAGATTGTCCGACAATATTTTGGCCCAGTCGAAAGAATAGCCTTCCACCACTGTGTGTATCATGGGAACCCATGGTATAAAGAAATGGGTTGTATTCTCTTTCCCATAGAGCCTACACATCATCATGGCTACATACATGAACTGCGGTTGTAACAATGAAATTATACCAATCTTTGATCAAGTCAGAAAGGCTTTTTCCAAATTGATCACACTCCTTCTTGCTGAAATCCTCTAAGAAATTGGCATTGTAAGTGAAGTTAGTTGTTGGAGATAGCTTATACATCACCTGTATGTTCTCTGGCTGAAATGATCCAACAACTACCTTCTGCAAATTGAATATAGTTCTAGTTGGGATATCTACATGATCCAGTGCCCATCCAATCATATCATAATAGGGTAAAATCTGTGGCCTTGTTGCTACCTTATGCATCTCTGACTGAGCAACAATCTTGTATTTGGTATACAATCCTTCCTTTTTTTTTTACTTGCATCATCCGGGAAATTTACCAGCTCGTATTGCAGGGTGTTAAATACATGTGTCCAAATTTTAATTGTATCTACGCTTTTGGGTGAGGTGTCAGAGATAACCTCTGCATTCTGGCTTGAACTTTCACTGGTCGCTTTAGGAATTTTTCGTGGAGCCATGGTATCTATTCTCAAAGTTATATTATATGTTATAGAGAATGAGAGTGCGGAAAACTAATTATTTCACTAAGCCAGCTTCGTGAAAACGAGAATGTAATTTAGAAAATGAAAAATCTTCTTTTCCTTAAGCGTATCAATATGCGTAGATCTTCACTGACAATTCATTTAATTCCTTTAGTCAAAAGATTTGGGCGATAAAGCATGATCTTATTTGAAATAATTTCTCTAAATTAGATATTAATGTCATTAATGGTTGATATTTCATGATCTGGGAAAACCATAGAGAACACTTGGATTTACCCGCATTTCAAATCAACACAAACTTTACAGGAGATAAGATTTCTTAAGGTGTTAATAAATCAAGTTTATCCTAGATATTATTTTTGGGATTAACTGCTTAGTGTAAGTCATTGATCTATGACCCATATCCATGAGTATTAGTCACAACTGACCAATATTTCTCATGATTTATCCTGTTAATTAATCATGTTTAGCCTTAATCCATTTTGGGGTTTGGAGTCCCAGACGATCTTATTTCAGTTCGAGTTATGATCCTCGAATCGCGAAATCGTGATTTGATCAATTAATAGTAATCAAGTTTAACCTTTTAATTAATCGTCATAAATTACGGGTTTCACGACTTCAGGTATCGGGATTTCAGGTTGTCATTCGAGACAGGATTCTAGAGACGCAAAGTTGCGATAAGATTTATTTATCGTTAATCATTATTAATCGTTTAATTACCTGGTTTAATTAAATTTGGTTTCACAATTGCGTATATCGGGACTTTGGTGGTCGCTCAAGGCATGGATCCCCGAATCGTGAAGTCACGATGTGATTAATTTGTATTAATCACTTTTAATTCTTTAATTAACATGGCTTAAAACTTATCGCAGTTTTGCGATTTCGCATGTCGGGACATTGAGATTCATTACATGTTGGACTGTTAGGTCTGTGAAACCCCAAGACCTGACATTTTGAAGATTGTATTTAGTGATTTGAACTTTCAACTAGTGGGCATATCCATAACTTTTAAGAATTTAGGATCATTTTATTAAATGAAAGACCCCATCAATGGTGATATCTAAGTGCGCATTTGTTTTTATTTAAACAATAATTAAATTTATTTAAGTCTAAAGTTTAGAAAAAATATATGTTTCAACAAACCCCTTTATAGACTAGCTTCGAAAATCCTAGTTTCGAACTCACTTTTGTAGGTAATCTTACCCCTATCTTGCCATAAGAGATCCCTCCCTCAGATTTATTTTTCAGCAAGAAATGAAAAGCTATCATGAAAAGAGAATCTCACCAAAAGGATGGAGTAGTCACTAAGAGGCAAAGGTTGATGTATGATGGGAAAGACCAAGATGGTCCTGAGTTTGCAAAAGAAGTTGCAGGTTCACTAGGGGATTTTTCCACTACCAATTAATGGTCAGTAGACAATTTAACCGAACAACAATGAAATAAATGCCTCTTGGTAGAGAAATTGTAGAATGAGATATATAGTACAGAACAAACTTTTAGAAGCAGGATGAACCAGGACATTGAACAAATCAGGGCTAGTCATCAGCATCAAATTAAGTAGTTACAGGATAACCTTGAGATTCTCTACCAGAGTTCATAGACCAACAAACGATTGATCACTCAGCGTGACAATTTAATTGAGTAGTTGTAGGCGATATTGACCCTAACAAAGAACACAAAAATAGATATTGTTGCCTTCAAAACATAAGCATCTGAAATCAATGAGAGGTTGGAAGTTTCCTAGCAATAACTCTATCAAAAAGTACATGCTATTCAGAAATGTTATCAGGCAATAGACCTTTCTCTAAAAAATATTTATGTTAAGGAAAAAGAGGCCTGCGCATCCCGGTCTAAGTTTCAATAGGTTCTCATATGGAAGCAGAAAGCTAATGCCCGTGGTCTTACGCTCCTCTCTCATTATGAACAAGTAAGAGGCGAAATAGTGCTAAAAGACTGGGAAACAAATCTGGAAGAAGGCAATAAACTTTCCAGAGATGTAAAAGAGGCTTGTCTAGAGGCATTATCTTTAATAAATAAAATGTTGATTGAATTCAAAGGGAGTAATATATCAGAAGCATTAGGGAAGATTGAGATAGAAATGAACCAACAAAGCTCCAAAAAGAACAAGGAAAATACTCAGGCGACCATCCAAGAGATGATCCATATTGATTTACTCAAAATCAATGAATGTTTGGTTAATCCAATTTCACTATATCAGGTCACAGTCCAAGAAGTGAAGAAGATCCAGGAGAAGTTGCCACAAATACAGAAGAAGATGGTTGTCTTCGAATTGAATGACAGGATTGAGCCTTCAATATTTGTGGTAGCATTGATGGATAGGTGCATCCAATGCATTGAACAGGGAAAAGTGAGTGTATCTGGGAGAAAATTAAAAATCATGTACAACTTCCACTTTCTCCACCCACTCTACCTTTCAGCCTCCAACCTATCACACACTACACGTCACTTAATTCGTCTATCCCTATCACCTGCATTCTTGCATCCATTCATCCCACCTCCTTATTATACACTTGTTCCCACATCATTACATTCATGAACAATTAATCTTCCCCGCAACCGTTAGCCATCCCATAACTAGCCAACACTGAGCTACTTGTCTAATTATTCCCCCATGTCTTCAACTGCAATTATTCATCCCAATGAACACATTCGAAGGGACATATGGAAACAAGATCAAATGACAAAGACAATAATCCAAATAATTGTGATGGACTTAATGGACATGTGTACCCATCTTAAAGATCAAAGGAAAATGAGTGCATCTACAAGTAGACGAAGAGACAGAGGAAGAGCTAACAAAACTTAACAATATTTGCATGTTGTTATTTTATTCGGATGTATGATATTTTTAGTCATATATTGTGGGAGGTCCAACAGTTTTCATTTGTGATTTTTTTTGTATAAATAGATAGATTTTAGATCTATTCAGGGCTGCTTCTTGCTGAATGTAAAAGATGAACTCTTTTTGAGTATTAATACAAATGCAGACATAGATTCTAAGTTTCATTCAATTTGAGTTATGTGTTTCCATTTCTCTGAATTTTTTCTGTAATTCTTGAAGAGTAAATGATTGCAATTTAGTACTACATCTACTATAATCATATTATATCAGCGGTTCATTCAGTAACAACTTTTCCTCTGTTATTATTGTGAGTAAAACAAGACCTGTGATTTGTGTCAATTAATGCATTTTTTATCTCTTGTTCAAGGGTGCATCTTCTACTGTAAAAAAGGTGAGACTTATCTGTAATTGATACCTAACTTTGTTTTAACAGATTTTCAAATATTTCTGCATCATTCGACATTATAGTTGTGACTAAAATAATTAGATAGAGCCTCTGTATTGTCTTATCATTAATTTCATTTAAAGATTATTTCTGAGAAAACTGAAGGTAGAAAGATCACTCATAAAAAAAATTCATTTTAAACCTTTGATGCCTGATATTATTCTTTGAGCCTTAGAATCAATCTTAGGAACAACATAGCAGAAGAGAAGAATGAAGTAGATATATGATGGACAAGGGTCACCAGTGGAACATTTGGAAAAGTGCAGAACACTATGGATGATGGAAACACTAGAAGAATGGCCTCATTGCTTTATTCATACACTAGATGGAATTCTAGAAAACTGGTATGTAAACCAGGAACTACGTAGAGGCACTGCAGAATGAATAACATTGCAGAAGACGTTTGTTGTAACCTTCTCATTTGAACATGAGAACCCCAACATGGATTTAGCACTCAAGCAGATAAGAGGGGTAATATTCATCCAGAAACCAGAGGTGGAACTCATAACAAAATACCAACAACAGAATAGACAGAAAGTGAAAGAAATACTATCATGGTATCATGTGCAGGAACAAGCACCAAATGAAGATGACCCGCGCAATATCCAAATTATAGAAATTGAAGGAGAAATAGAGGTGGAAGGCCCATCCTTGGAATCATAAGTATTTTCTACGCCAGTCAAGATGAAGAAAGTCAACATTGGGAAAACTGATAATCCAAAAATGGCCAACATTGGAGATTACTAGGATGAACAAACAATAGAAAGAATAACAGAGTTATTGTGCGAGTATAATGACCTATTCCCAACAACCTTTAAATAGATGAAAGGCATAGAAGGAGAGATAGGAGAGATGAAGATACCTCTCAAACCTAAGGCTATATATTTCATAAAACGACCTTATAGACCAAATCCAATATATAAGCATAAAGTGAAAGAAAAAATTGACAAAATGTTAGAAGTTGGTATCATAGAACAAGTAGAAGAATCAGAATGGATAAGCCCTATGGTAGTGCAAGAAAATAAACAAGGAGGGATAAGGATTTGTTTGTATTTGAGGAAACTGAATGATGCTTGCCTACATGACCCTTTTCCCACCCCTTTCACATATGAGGTATTAGAGAATGTGGGAGGCCAGGAAGCATACTCATTTACAGATGGATTCTCAAGTTACCATCATATAAATATAGCTCCAGAAGACAGGTACAAGACTAATTTTTCCATAGAATGGGGCTCCTACCAGTATACAGTCATGCCTTTTGGGTTGAAGAATGCACCAACTATATTTTCAAGCATAGTAATAACTTCTTTCAAGAAGTTCATACATCATTTTTTGGAAGTGTATCTGGATGAGTTAACAGTCTACATTCTGTTGAAAGATCATGTAGAGGTGTTAAGGATGATGTTGGAAAGATGAAGCAGTGTCATATATAATTGTATATCAAGAAGTGCATTTTTGGGACGCCTTTTGGAATATTGTTGAGACATATAGTCTATAAACAAAGGCTATTGGTGGATCCTGCTAAGATTGCAGTCATTGTTAATTTACCACTACCAAAATCAATGCGTTAGTTAAGAGAAATATTGGGACATACATGCTACTACAGAAAATTTATAAAAGGGTATGCGTAGATCACTACACCAATGGAGAAATTGTTAAAGAAGGATACTAAATTCCAGTGGAATGAGGATTGTCAACAAGGTTTAGACACATTGAAAGAGAAGAAGGTAACAACACCTATTCTATTATTCCCAGATTGGGAAAACACATTTCATGTGCATGTGGATGCATCAACCATATCACTTGGAGCTATTCTGGCGTAGCCAGGAGCAGGGGAATTGGACCATCCTATAGCATTTGCAAGAAAAAAACTGTCAGAGTCAGAACATAATTACAATACTACAGAAAGAGAAGGCTTAGAAATGGTATATGCACTTCAAAAGTTCATACACTATTTACTTGGAAAACACTTGTAAATGATTACAAACCATTCAACCCTCAAATACCTAGTCAACAAGCTAGTGTTGGGGGGGAGGATCTATAGATGGTTACTCTTGTTTCAGGAATTTAATTTTGAAGTGACAGTCAAACTGAGGAACTTGAATGTAGGACCTGATCACCTGTCAAGAATCACCAATGGCGAGGAACCTACAAATTTAGAGGACAACTTCCTTGATGAGCAACTATTTTCATTCCAATTAGCTGATGAATATTTTGATGCCATCATTGAATACTTGAGTACAGGGACTGCGCCACAAGATTTTAACACTACATAGAAGAAATATCTGGTAGTCAGAGCTGCAAACTATCAATTGATTGCATGACACTTATACAAGATGGGCGCAGACAACATTCTGAGAAGATGTGTCCTAGAACATGAAAAACCTATAATTTTGGTAGAGGCTCGTGAGGGAATAGTTGGAGTAAATTGTGCATGAAAATATACCATGCAAAAGGTATTGCATGCAGGACTATGGTGGTCGACCATTCACAAAGATGCTAAGGATTATTTCCAGCGATGTGATGTATGTCAGAGGGTTGGTAAACCTAATAGAAGGGATGAGATGCTCCTAAGGCCACAAGTAACCTTGCAAGTATTTGATAAATGGGAAATATAATTTGTGGGACCAGTTAACCCACCAACAAAAAGGTCAGGAGAAAGGTATATCATTACTGCGATAGAATAATTAACAAGATGGGCAGAAGAAACACCAGTAAAATATTGCAGCACAGATACAACAAAACATTTTTTGTTTGAGAAAGTGATCACTAGATTTGGATGCCCAAGGATTTTGATTAGTGACCATCGTAATCACTTTATCAACAATACTATCAAGGCTATGATTGAGGAATTTGAAGTATACACCATATCACCCTCAAGCAAATGAAACAGTGGAAGCATTTAATAAGATCCTAGAGAATGCCTTGACAAAGATCTGCAATTTTAATAGGGACAATTGGGAATTGAAGATACCAACAGTATTGTGGGCATACAAGACCACATACAAAAAATTGACAGGACATACACCATTCATGTTAGTGTATGGAAAAGAAGCAGTGGTGCCACTAGAATTCCTGGTACCCAGTCTGCGCGTCGCAAAACTTACCAACATGACAGAACAAGCCTCAGTAAAAGAAAGGCTAAGTCAACTGATGGATATGGAAGAATATAGGATTCTAGAAGGATTTCACCAAGAAGTACGGAAAGAAAATAGTAAATCTTGGCACGACAGGCATATCAAGAGGAAGAGTTTCAAGGAGGGATACCTAGTCTTGGTATATGACAGTAAATTTCTTCAGAATCCAGAGAAATTCTAAATGCGTTGGCTAGGACCATATGAAGTGAAGACTTTCACATATGGGGGATATGTACAGTTGAAATATCTGGGAGGCAAAAAACTGAAAGGAATGATCAATGAGAGTCAAATGAAGTTGTACAAGGACAGTTGACCTCCTAGTACTTAGAAAGTTACAACGCAGTAATAAAATATGTACATAATGCATTATAGTATAAGTTAAGAGAGATAAAGTGAGGAAAGTAAATACAAAGGAGAAAAAGAAGAAAATCCATAAAAAGTAAAAAGGGGATAAAACTACAAACAGATCGGCAGGCATGGAAGGTTTTGATAGAATAGAACTGGTAGAATAAATAGTGGGCTACAAGAAAACAAGTGATTGAAAACACTGCATGCAATAGAGCAGTTAATGGGTAAAAAGGAACAACGCGCAAAAAACACAGCAAAAAGTGAAAACGTGACAATTGTCAGTGTGACACAATTGTCACTCCTTCTTCCCTCTACAAAGTCAGAAAAAGGGGAGGAATTAAATCAGTGTATTATTTACTAAAGAGTAGAATGCAGAGCTGAGTGGAAGAGAAAGAGAGTGAAAATTTGTGATATCACCTGGCGATTTAGAAGTCCACATTATATATTTCATCAACATGTCACCACTGAGAGTTGAAGCACCAAGCATAGCCGAACAAAACACACAGATTAGTACCTGGGTACCAAGGGCCGGAACACACGAAATGCCAACAGTTGTGGATGTGGACGAAATCCACACACCAGAGTATGAGTCGACCATGATGCATGTAGAGGAGGTGAAAAACCCCGCACAGGAGGTTGAGAAACTGGAAGAGGACACCGAAAGAACGAAATCTGATGCATCGAGGGGAAAAGGGATGCAACAAGAAGAATAGACCACGGGTTCGACTCAACTGGGCCTAGAACCAGATGAAAAGTAGAGAATAGGGCACTAGGATATACCGGCAGTTGGGGTATCTTCCTCACAAGGTAAAAATAAGGCGCGAGAAAAAAGAAGTGCTCATGGCATACAACGCACATAGGCGGAACTAGCCATAGTAATGTCGAAAATCCCTGAAGGTGTGAAGGTTGATGATGAAATGGTAGGAGGGGTCGATGGCCTCAAATAATCTGACCATGATGTGTCTGATGTAATAACGTTCTCGGAATTGGAAACACAAATTTACCTCAAGAGCAGGGGAGAAGGCCCATCAAGTGCGCCATTGTTGGAGCCTGCGTAGTGAATCTTGGGGCTGTACAATACAAGCATAATGAACTTATTGGATATACTGAACTTTGGGTGTAGTAAACACATTAATGGAAGTGTAAAGAAGTTGTTAGCATGGGTGGATGGAGGAATCTTATGGATGGATAGGCCAATGCCTATTAATTTTGATCTCATTGGAACAATCACATGGATACCCACAGATGAGGAGAAGCTAGAACAATACCTGGAGGATAAAACTAAGGAAAAATTCATTTCAAATGAAATCAAAGCTAAATTGGGTGCGGAGAGGGGTAGTAGGGGAATCAGGATCAACGACATCAACAATCCCACGACATGATTTGCAACATGACTGTTAGTTTGCAAGTTAATACGCAAGTGCAAGGAGGAGGAGGTACCTGTAGGAGTAGTAGTAGCTGCAACATAGTGCGCGAAGGGGAGCTCGATGAGTTGAGCCCTATATCTACTAAATTTTTTTCTTGAGGACTACAAGGACTCACAAGACTGGGGCTCTAAGGTCCACTATTCATGGTTACTCATCCTCATTGCACTCATGGGATGGAAAGAACCCACATACAGTTTGTTCGTACCAAGGATAGGAAAATGTGGCGTAAAGAGATACACATATATTCGCAGCACAATAGATCCCAAGAAGAAGAAACTTAACAATGACTTATTCTCACTATACCTAATGGATATGCAGAACAAGTTAGCTTATATGTGGAGGATTCCCACAGAAACTGTCTAGGATTTTGCACAAATAGCAAACTTCTAGGAATCATGCCATAGTATGCGGCTACAAGCAAAGAGGAATCCAGACAAGGAGTGGTTGTAGTTGAAGTACTGCATGAAAATGCAGGACATTCAGATGGAGGTCCAGGAATGGCCTGAGGAGTGGAGAATGCCAACAATCCCAAAGATGGTTCTAGGAGGAAAAACTAGGATGCATGACAGAACAGTCCATGCATAACAGAGAAGCACAAACGATGCAAGAAAAAAGAACAATACTGCACAAGGCCAAGAAGGGGGAAGTAGTCCCATACAGAACAAAACCAGGACAAAGAAGAAATTACAACGTGGTTCTACACAGGGACTATCGTGCACAGAGGAGGAAACAAGAGGAGTGATAGAACAAGCGTGCGCAGAAAAAATGAAAAAAGAGGCACAATAAATGTCCATGGAAGAAAGAAAAGGGAAGGATGTAGGCATGGATACACAGATGCCATAAGCATCCAAGCCATTAGAGACCCAAAGGAAGAGAACAAGGGAGCAATAAAGTGGCTCCAGAAAGAAGGCTAAGGCCCACAAGAAACCAATGGAAACATCATTGACGACATATGATGTGGAGTTGATAGCCACGAAAGTGGAAGATCGAATTTCAGAGGTGTGGGAAAACACCGAAAATCATAGGGCTTCAATTTTGGAGCTAATACCAGAAGTGAAAACTGCATTGGAGCAGTTGAGGATCAGGGAAGAATAGTAACAACAAAAGACAACAACGCCAGAGAAAGAAGGGGCACCGATTAGAGAGATAGTGAAGATCACAATGCAGGGGAGCATAAATTTTATCATCACTCCTGATATGCTATTTATGGATGAGGAGACCACACAGAGGCCCCTGAAAGACATTGATATGTTGGACTTGGAATTTCCCAATATTCCAACTAAAGCATTGTATAAATGACAAGTGAGCATTGCGCAAGAAATTCAGTCCAGAGAAAGGCTTGATGCGACGAACTTACAATTGGAACAGGAAGACAACAACTCACTGAAGTAGCCACTTATCCAGGAAGGGAAGGACAAAGAGATGGCACAACAAAAGGTGGATGAGATGGAGAACCAAATTTAAGCAGTATTTCAAGCCATCTTAGACAATGAAGGATTACAAGCAACCTCATCGCAAGATAAAATGAGAAAGATAGAACAGACTCTGCAACAATATAAAGAACATATCAAAGAATTGGAGGATTGCGTAGTTCTCACAGATCCACCAGAAGTCAGAGCGCAAAGAGAGAAGGATGCGACATCTTCTGCAGAGAACATCGCACAAAACATACACAGAAGGATAGAGCTGGAGAACAGTGCCCAACTATGGAAACGAATTTTAGAGGATGGGATATTATAAGAGCTGCAGGGGAAGGAAGACAAACTACATGCAACAATGGAAGATTTCAAACAACGACAGAGGACGATGTCACTGTCGGAGAAGATCAAGAAGACCATGAAAACAAATAATTTACAAGTTGAGGAGAAGGTAGTACAAGCACAGAATATGGCGCGACAAGCTCAGTTGGAGCCCCTGTAAGAAAAGGAGGAGAAACTTGTCATCGAGATCGATGCAACAAAGTTGAACATAGAGAAGATAGGCTTGGAAGGGGGAGAACTGCTACAAAACCCATTTAGCATGCAGCTGGTGGAAAACATGGCCCAAAGGAGCAGTCAGGCTCACACACAGTGCCAGAGAATAACTGAAATGTATGACGCGCTAGTGCAAGTAGTGATAGATGTTGGATTAAGGAAGCGACTCAGGATGTAACACCTTGTTTCCCCCAATTTGTAATTAATCATAAAATAGGAATTACCATGCTAAGGCACGAGGACAATGTAAATGTATTATTGACTGAGTTTCCAAATAACTGACTGTGGGGGTGAAGCCTTGAAAGTACTAGCCATGATATCACTAGAGGAAGAATGTGAAAACTATAAGAGAGGGTTCATTATGAAAAATAACCCCAAATTTCCCTTGATGAGGATGACAACCTCCTTCGGATCCCAAGGAGAGAAATCAGTTAATGAAGAAAAGACCGGTGGTTGAATTATCAACCACCCCCATGAATGGAAACATGGGCTATCAGGTTGAAGTACCACAGGGACCTGCAGACCTGAGCTTCCTTCTGACAGAAGGAACAGGATAGGTTGGAAAACCTTCCAAGGTAAGAGGGATACACACGAGAGAGGAGACACCAGACAAAAAAGAGTGTAATCTCCCAAGGGAGATGCACAGAGCTCTCCAGTGAGTCACGAACTGAAGGCCACGAGCTTGATGTTGAGGAGCATCTAAGAAACCTCGCCGAGGCCATAACCGAGAGAGAAAGCTCCGAGTTACAGAGAATAAGACCCAAACAGAAGCAGAAATAGAGGAAGAACCCTCGAGAAGTGTGAGAATTCCCTGGTGATATCATGGCTTGGCACGGGGCTGGCTAGAGTGATAATAATGAATGCCTTTGTGCCTATGGTTAGGTGGAAAGACGAACACCCACAGTCAGTTGGTTGGTGGAAACCTGTAATAGATAAGCGATTTCCTACCCTGTGTAATTTAGCCGTAACTGTGTATGTTTCAGGAATTGTGCATATTTCTTAATGGATATATTGTATCTCCCCTATTTCTGCTTGATTGTATAACTAGTCCAATAAGAAATTATATGGTTAGGAGATGATTTTATACTAGTAAATGCTTGTGTCCTGTGGAGGCATAAGCAAGAGTCACAAACTGTGTGTTTGTTGACCCCAGACACAGTTTCATGTACGCATGCCAACCCTCCTATTCATTTAGAGTCCCTTGGAGGATGAAGTTTGTTAAGCTCAGGAGAGGTAGTGCAGATCGACACAGGCTCTCTACGAGGCAAACCAAACCCATAACTCCTTAAGTCCTGGACAAGCTCAGGAAGGATCACACCATTGTGTGCAAGAACCCTGCATGGAGTGCAAAGGTCGAGAAACCCTTTGGAGGTTTCAGAGAGTATGAAATCTCAAGAGTGACAAATAAACCATGATCGAAATCGGATCTGAACCGTTCGTTCAATTCGAGGAAATAGAGGTGAGGATTTCCCCAAAGTCCTGAAGGGAAAATCACCGATTCGCGGGGGGGAAATCTGGACCATTGGAGCCTACGTCCAGACAGTCGGAGAAGAGTGTGCAGGAGAATATATCTGAACCGTCAGATCGAGTGCAAGGGACCGATAGTCGTCGGATCTAGAAAAGGCACATGAGGTTTAACTTGGTGCATGCAGGGGAGAGAGGACTCATCAAAGTCCTGAAAGTCTTGAAGTATTCGGAACCGTCCATCATCACAGGACACATGGCAGTTGGGTAGGATTTCGTTGACTCACAACTTGGAGTGGTCAAAGGGTAAGACTGCACAAAATCGCGATGTGATTGTGGTCATTGATCCATGAGTAATCTGGACCATCGGTTTAGTGTGAATAACTTTCAGTGTTTTGGCATCCGGGAAACCAGAGGGCAAGACCCCTCATCTTTGCAAGTCGTGAAATCCTGGTATACGAAACCCTGATGCACTCTGTGGATGAGCCCATTTAGTGTGAATAAGTTTTGGCATTTCGGCATCCGGGAAACCATAGGGCAAGACCCCTCATCTTCACAAGTCGTGAAATCTCGGTATATGAAACCCCGATGCGCGATTAAGACTGATTGTCTTTCAACACCCTTAAGCTCAGGAGGGATAGTGACCGTCAGATCCAGATCAATGAGGGTCATTGATCTCATGCACGAATTTCCATATCAGAATTCGAGGATTGGAGTGACAAGATATTTGGAGTCGCTGCATCGTGAACTCTCGGTTCATGAAACTCCGAAAAGATCTGGACCGTTGGATCCAAATCATTGAGGATCATTGGATCTCATACAAGAACTCATGTATCGGAGTTCGAGGAATGGAGTGACCAATGGTTTGGGTCACTACATTTCGAATTCTCAGTTACCGAAATC
>SNQJ01S0122808.1:41367-68195 GCA_010110895.2 Picea sitchensis | reverse complement strand
TGAAAGTACCATATATTTGATCAACCTACAATTAGTGGGCAATAGAAATGTATATTGTTATTATGCATGAATAAAATCAACCCTTTTCTTCCTTCATTGTGTGATAAGATTCCTTAAAAAATTAAGGTACTTTATGGTTATCTACCTCAATAGTGTCAAGAAACACACGTCTGACATACCATACATTGCTTTCAAGTTGTACAATAACATTGTTATCCATAGTTGGGTAGACCTTGACCCCTATACTCAACCAAAGAGAGGGATGGTGGAAGCAGATTTCAGGCTTTCGAATAAGGTATCTACGACATCAACGTCATCCCCTAGTTCATTTTTCTAGAATGCATATAACAACATTCCCTCCATGGCTTGGGTATCCTACAAGAAATCATCGATCCCAACCTCTATTTCATTGCATTTGTCCCCTAAATGTGAATAAATAGTTTTATTATAGAGGTTTTGAATTGGTGACTCGGGACATAGCGGGAATTGAATAGGTGGTTGTTTCAACCATTCTTCATATGCTTCCTCTTCGAGTTGTGATCGTTTAGCAGTAAGATCATGACTTGACATCGTAGTGGGGTGAAATGGTATATGGTGGACAAGTCGTTCATCATCGAAACCATGATTGTAAAAATATTGAACATTACATTGATAATATTAGTAACACAATGCATTTAATATGCTCAAACACTATACTAAACACTTATTAGAAGCATGGAATTTTTTTTCCCGATAATAAACATGCAACCAACCACTTTATAAAACAAATTTCAAATTAAAAAATACATTTACATTAATTCCATTGAAAATCCAAAAATACAATTACTCGATCATTTTTTTCTTATGCCCTACGAGGTGTCTACATAAAAGACATCCAATCATGGTGTAATACCATTCACCCAACATTGTCATTGGAATATGACATGTTATGATTGGGAGGGTAAAGAAGATATCCATTTTCATCAAACATTTGATTGTGGTATCTTTCTCCTGATAAGAGCTTGCAAAATTTTGGGACTATTGGAATATCTTGAGCATCTGAACTCGATCTTGAATCTTGATCCTGCAAAATTCAATGAACAATTATTAAACTACACCTACATACATAACATAAATTAAATGAGATAAATGAATTATAAATAAAATATAGACGTACTACAATCAGCGTGAGAGAACTTGAAGGACTTCCAACGATATGTAATGAGTTGGAATTTGAAGAATTGGACATTTGATATTATAATTCCATTTTTCCTGCATTTGAGCCAAAAATGTCATCTTGGGAAGCATAGAACAATCTAACTTCAAACATAATTTCAAATAACTTTTATAAATTAACAATTTTCTTAAACATATAAAGATGCATTGGTGTGTTTCGATAATAAAAAAAACACACTGGTGTGTTTAATTGAGTGAAGCATCGAAGACGAACCTCTGTTATTGCCTCCCAAAAATTTAAATGTGGATATTTTCATTTGCATTTTGAAAATTAATTTGTTTTATAGTGCATTATTACTTAAACATCGTACCAATGTGCTATGGAATTTCTCAATTCAAACTAAGAAAGTCTTGAAATCTCGAGCAGCCTTAAGTGACATATAAGTGTTATTGTAGAGCCAGTTGCATCAAGAGCATGAGTATGTTTCTAAATTTTTTTCTTTGGGAGAGGAATTTATTTCTCGATTGACCATAGGGAGATCGAGGTGCAAAGTCATTCCAAAATAGGAGAAGGTTATTTATTGATCACCCATAAGGGTGAGGAGGAGAAGGAAAATTATTAAGAAATGCAAAAATGACATATATAATATTGTGAAATCAAGGAGTATAGAACATCGATTGAATAAAGTTAGAAAAATAGCACATGCTTATTATCAATGTGTTGAAATTTATTACGAAAAATAAATCAATGGGTTATATGTACACACTGCACCAGTGCGTTATGCACTATATAGCGCACCAAAAATGTAAGTTTCAAAGAGAAAAAAACCTATTCATTATTTTATTTTTTTGCCAAATTTTAGAAGGGAGATTTGTCAACAAAGATTTATCAACAAAGACTTCAGAGTGGGTGGATTGTTTTTGAAGAGCCAAATTTGAAAGGGATTACTGTAGATCACATACAAATCTACAGAGGAGAAATTTCAGGTATATCATTTCATTCTATTAATTAGCCTAATGTTTATCCTATTTGATTCAAACAATTTTCAGTGCATTCCCTTCAATATTGGAATCCCTAATTTCATCACTGCTTTTTTGCTTTCTCTTTCTATATTTCACGAGGATAATTATTTTTAAGGAATTTTTTTTTAAAGGGTTTCTTTATTTATATATGGGTGTTTCATATCTGTTGCAATTAAATCACTCATTGCACTGGACCCCAAACCATCATGTCGTTGCCAGTTTTTTTTTAAACACCTTTTGCAGTTAATAGTGTGATATGCACATAGGAAGAGCATTGGTGCGTATTTTCATGTCAACAACACCACTTAATTTAAATTAGAAATAATATTTAAAAAATAAATCATGGTCGGCGATGTGCATTGTACCTAGATAAGCATCGGAGCACATTTTCTTACTAAGAACATGTTTCAGTTTGAAATGGAAATAACACAATTTTTTATATGGAAATCACCACGTATTGAATTTGTTCAGAGGTCAACGATGCATAATAAGCAATACTTAGGAATATGCTCTTTTCTTAATTCATAAAGCACTGGATGAATATAAAAATTTGTAAAACGTTTTCAATTTGACAAAGGCATTTTTATAATATACCAGTGCGTATAAATATGGTTGAAGCATTGGTGCGTATAAATATGGTTGATTCTCCGATGCATATTAAGTTACTATACTCACTGGTATCATATTTTGTAAAAATATATGTAATTTTTATATCTAATGATTCCTAGTTTTTTTTTAAGGAATATTTTGAAAATTCCAAGGGACTTTTTAAGGAATATTGTGCAAATTCCTAGGGACAAATGAGGGGAAAACCAACACATGTTGGTAGGATGTCCAAAACGTATAAGAATCATAATAAAATAGAACACAATTGTGTCGCAAGAGGACCCATCCCAACTACAATGCACATCAGAGGTATGTAATCATTTATTTATTCTTTTATGTACACCAAATTTAATTATTGCATGAAAAACTAATTTTCAATTGTTTTGTTGCAGAAAAGAAAAAAAAAATAGAACCTATTCAACACATAAGACAAGACAACGAGGAATAAAAGTGTTGATCACAAACTTTGCAAGTATTTACGTTTTCATCCTTTCTTAAGATTTCATGTTTGTTGTGATATTTATATTTAAATAATTGATTTACACTTGTCCATGGATTTCTTCTAATAGGTGCTAACATACAAAGAGGAGCCAACCCATGAATTGATAAACATTGGGTTAAGTATGGGTTGTGAGTATATGTTGAAGTATGAAAGTTTAATTGAAAAAATTGTAAATAGCTATGTTGTTTAAATTCCTTTGTTTTATAATTAATGAAACAACAACAAAATTTTATATTAATTATATCGACTATGATTTGTCATGGAGTGTTAAACATGCAAGAAACAAAGTATGGAATGCAGGGAACACATGATATTTTGAGAGAATGAACGAAGCATGGCTTCAGAATAATGTGTATTGTTTATAAAAGACTTAGTGCTAAGGTATGTTTTTGTATTCACACAATCATGTATATTCTTCTATACATATAAATGTAGATATACTTATTACAATTTATTTATATGTTCGTAGATGGAAGATGAAGGGGCAGAACATAAAAAGCAAGTCGATCAAGAAAAAAATAGGTTAAATAACCAAACTACAATGTTGCCTACAAATGATGAAGAAATGAGGTATGCATGAAGCTCGATCGATGACAATAGTTCAACTAATGAATGACAATCAATATAATTGAATGTTACTGCAAGTAGTATGTTTTGGAATATTTGTCTCTGAAAAATCAAGGATTTTGCTTAATGTACTCAACATATTGCCCTAATTGCATGAGGACATGTTACCAATAAGTGTAACAATTACATATTGATTATTGTGAACCTTTACGTTGTCCCTTTTTGTATGACAATGGGTCTCTTATTCATATATAATAAAATGGATTTCTTATTTTATTGCATTGTTAAATGTTGTAAAATGTTGCGTTGTTGAATAATTAATATGTGGATGATTTACATTGTTACAAATAATAGAGGTGTAGTTCAATGGATAATGCATTAATGCAATCATTATATCAAAATGAAATAACAAAAATATAAAAACATATAATTATAAAAAATATTTGATTTAAAATGATTAATTAAAAATTTGTAAAAAAAAACAATTGATTAAAATATACACATATCAGTGCAATGTATTCTTATGAATTCACTAGATGGTGTGTGCCATAATATAGAAAGAAGTGAATTTTGAGGAGTCATCTTACCGATGTACATTAATTAGAATAACGCACTAGTACAAACTATTGATAAAAAATATCATTACGTAAATGACATAATGTAAAATAATATTTATCGTTTCAAAATGTAGGGTGCTCATGTTTAAAATATACACTAGGGAACTAAATATAATGTACGAAATGGTGCATCCCATGGGGTGTAGAATAATCGGCGATGGAGTATAATGTTAAGACACTCTGTTATGTGAATTCATCGGTTTGAAACTTTGGACTAACCTTGTGTTATAGTGGTCACATTTGGATAATACGACCACGTTTCATGTGAATATGTGCCCAACTAGTTGTTGATTTCCCCAGTAAAACAAAATCCTATGGGGTGTAGAATAGTCAGTGATGGAGTGTATTGTTAAGGCAATCTATTATGTGAAGTCACTGGTTCAAAACCCTCAACTAGCTTTATGTGTTGTATGAGGGGTCACGTTGGCATGCATGGGGTTATAGTGGTAGCAGTCGGATAACACGACCATGTGTCACACGAGTATGTACCCAACTAGTTTTTGATTTCCCCATTCAAAAAACAAATGTTTGCACTGGTGCACTACTTTTATTATATTCACAGGGGCTCTAAATATAATGTACACACCAGGAATTTTAGTATAATACACATTGGTGCTTAGTAAAAATAATGGCTTGGACATCTTACCTAGAATATTCAAAATTTCACTACCCTTCGGTGCATACAGTAAAATAGACACTGGTACGTACTAATTATTAAATCGCCGAGGCATATGCTATATTAAACACACCAGGGCTCAGGATAACCTAAATGTATCAGTGTGCACTATAACTTAAATGCACCAGGGCATACGAAATTTAAAAATTAATGGTGCTTCATACACAAACAAGGCAAAACCAGTGCGTACAAATTATAAGATCATCGATGCTCTGCATACAACGAAAAAGGTGAAGCCAGTGCGCAATAATTATAAACGCAATGGTGCATTTGCATTATATTAATGCACTGGGGTGGGTTTGTAAAGAGCGCACCAGTGTGTTTTGATAATATAAGCACTGGAAAAAAAAGCCTCCGCTACAACCTTCGCTCGCCCAAATTTTTTTATTTGTATGGAACATCTGTTAAAATCTCCACTAAAACCTCTACAGTCAATAGAGGAGGTTGTAGTGGAGGTTTTTTTGATTTTTTTTTCAAATTTTGTAACACTAAAAAGATCCACAAAAACCTTCGCTAAAAGGTATTCTCCTTGTAGTGATACAATCATTTGGATAAGTGTGATATGATATGCACTCAATGTCCAACCTTTTCAATAGTTTATCTTCCTCTTCATATCTATCAAGGAGAACATTATCACTTGGAAGTACCTTATCTATGAATAACCTGCAATTATTTAGCAATATAAATGTAGACTATCATTAAGCATGAATAAAATATTTTTTCATTTTGTATTATGTGATAAGAACTATTAAAATATATGGGACTTGATGGTTACCTACCTTAGTAGTGCTAATAAACACATGTTAATACACTATACATTGATTTCAATTTGTATAACAACATTATTATCCATAGTTGGGTAGACCTTGACCCATGCGCAAAGCAGCGATAATTTTAAGGATTTAAATTTATATTAAAATGTACAAACTTGGGATAATCTTACTAGTCCTTAATATGCAAAATGTAAAATGTTTCGTGATAGTTTTGTAAAAATATTCAAATTTCTAAGGATTTTATATAGTTTCTATAAAATTTTGGCAATTTTTAAGGTAAAATAATTTTATTCTATGGAATTTGGGAGAATCGTTTTTAGAAAAAATGGAAACTGGTGAATCATGTTTTAGGAAAACCATGGAAAATTAGCCCATTTGTGAAATTTAGCCCCTAAAATCATCTATGGCTGATATGAAGGTATCACTGATATGAGAATCATCCCCTAGCTACGGATTTCAATCTTTCAAAGAAGGTATCACTGATATGAGCATCATCCCCTAGCTCATATTGGTGGAAATCATTTAACAACATTCCATCCATGGCATGGGTATCCCATAAGAAATCATCCATACTAAACTCTATGTCATTGTTTTCATCCTCAATATGTGAAGAACTAGTTTCACTATAAATGTTATGAATTGGTGATTCAAGACATAGTGAGAATTGAATAGGTGGTTTATTCAACTATGATTTGTATGCCTCCTCTCCAAGATATGATCATTTACCAACCTTCTACCGAGTTGAAATCATAGTGGGATGCAACAACAAAAGATAAACATGTCTCTCATCATTCAAATCCTAATTGAAAAAATAATAAACATTAAATCAATGATATTAATAAACACAATGCATTTAGTATGTGCAAACATAAAAAAAAAAAGTTTATTAAAAACATGGAAAGTTGTTTCCAATACTTATGCAACAACCAGTTTATCAATCTGTGTGATGCAGCCTTTTATTCTGTATTTTCTTGACACCCGTACGCAGCAAACGACACTACACAGGCCCCCTGTGGTAGTCTTTTGATTGATGTTTTTGTAAAACATTATATTCTTTTGAATATATCAGTGCAACTTTTCCCATGGAAAAAACAACCAGTTTATCAAGAAAATCTCAAATAAAGAAATAAGTTTACATTAATTCCATTAAAATCCAAAAATACAATTACTCAATGATCTTTGTCTTACTTCCCAAGGGGATGTCTAAAGATAGTCCCAATGCAATTCACCTTTAGTGAGTAGCTTGTGGTATAAAAAAGTTATATTTTATTAACAACTCATTATAAAGAGACAAAAAGTGTATTGCATACACAAAAAAAAAATTGGAATCCTTGATTTTCATAAATAACTCTTTGTCATTGGAGTGTTCCTCAAATGAACAATTTACACTAAGCAATGAACACCTACAACTATTGTTGAACCTTTCAATGTTTCCATGAGTGCATGGATGGCCATTTATTTATAATAAGTTATTCATGTTAATTTCCTTGGAAGCATAACCATTCATGCACATACTATACATGGAAACAATATGTTTGTATTTAAAAATATTCAAGTAATCAAACCAACTATAAAGAGAACCAAAAAATGGCATAAGTGGTACTGATTATTTGGGAGGAATCAACACATGTGAAAGGATAAACAACCTAATATTTGAAGCATATATTTTATCCTTGAAAATCATGTATGTTGGGTTTAATCTCTCTTCTACTTCTACTTATTGGGCTGACCCAGGTTCATATCTGAACATGTTTCCAACAAAACCCTCTAAAACTATCGACCCTCCTGGTAAACCAGAAGGCAACACGTCACACAGAGTGCACTTGCGCAGTCTCACCTGAGATATTTCTATGGGTGGCTGCAATTCTCAAGTGCTTGTAGTCTAGGACCGAGTGGGGATCTGGGATTGTATTTTATCTACTTCAGGCCTTAAACTGATTATTCAATCTATTATTCCTAGGATTCATTCATCTGTTAAGCCCATGCATGCATTCTAATAGATCTAACTTAACCATTCATTCATCCATTCATAAACTAACTAGTGATAGAAGGTAAATATGCAAGAAACATCACAGATAACACATGTTTTACCATGGTTCACCCCCACCTGGGATACGTCCACAAAGATCTAGCTTCTATGCTCTTTTATTTAGCTTTCTGCAAAATATGGTGTTGCGTGCACTACATCTCCCATTATACAATCATGAAAAAAGTTCAATAACTTAAGTGAGGCAGACTAGATCACACCAGGATCGTCAGTGTAACACCCCAAGTTTTGAACCCCCATTTTAAATAATGTATTGTTACAATGCTGAGAGGCCAGGGTACACAAACAATTATTAAAAGGCCAGTGTGCCCAATACATGTAATATTTTTATCATTATTAATAATAAATACATGGTTGGCTGCTAGATGAATGAGGAATAGAGTTATAGGGGGCTATGATTCCACAAGAGAGGGGGCTTGAGGGGCTAAGTGTTTATTCCTATGTTAATTAACCTTTTTACCTAAGGGAGGGGATCGGTTACTTGATATTCTTGGGGAAGGCTAGGAGGTTCTTGATTCCCCACGAAGTTACTTAAACCCACCTCTAGTTTGATGGGGGGGCTCGACTGAGGGCTTGTTCGCTAATTTTCTTATACATTCATTAATTTCCCTCATGCACTTTCATGCACTCACTCACCCATTCATTGATCCATCCTCATCCGCCTCTTGGTTTGGGAAAGGGAGCTGAATTGTTGAAGATTAGCCACAAGATAGTTGTATGTAGTGGTCGTTGGTGTGATCCAGCCATGATTTGAGGCCTGCATGTCTAAGATGTGTTGGCCTGTGTCCAGTGTTGCTCACAATTGTGAGTCCTAAGAGTTCTAGCAATGAGATCCTGGACCAGTTGCGTTGGAGTGCGAATAAGGAGAAGGATTGTCTGAGGGACTGCGTGGAAGAGAAGGGTTGAGCTTCGTTCTCTCGGGTGGTGCAAGCTGGGTAGAAGAGAGATGGTTACTTGGATTGATGTGAGAGTTGGGAATCATGTAAGAGCTTGGGTGCTGACTAGTTTGGAAAACCAAGCAACACTCTGGAACCATCCTTGTGGATTCATAGCCCTGGCTCAAGGGTGAACCTGTTGTTGAGATTTGGAATAGGAGTGTCTACGGTTGGGTAGAACGTTCTTGGTCTGCAACCAGTTGGTGTCATATTTCATAAAGATAAGTGGTATCATTTGCATGTATATGAATGCATTTCCACTTTGTATATTTAATTATCATTTAATTAAATCTTTAGACTATGCATGCTTGTTGACTATTGTTGTGTATATTGCTAAATTCTTTTCTTTTTTGCATCCTTAAATTTTAAAGAAGGTATCGGTAAGAGTAATAAGTCCAAGGGCAGGCTTGTAGGTAGCATGCCCCAATCTTTGGGTGGTTGGGTATGTTATAGTTTGGTATCAGAGCTTCTAGTTGAAACATTGGGCCGATATGGGTCGGGTATGTTGGTTAGAGTCTCATGGTTGAGATTGAATTCTGACCATGGAGTTGAAAATCTTGGGAGGAATGGAATTGCAGAACCTACACAGGAGATAGAACGTCATAGACCTGTGGTAACGGTTTCAAAGGATCATGATTATCTTTCTTCGATTCAGGAGTGATCACCACTATAGGATCATGATAGATCCGGGATTGTTGGATCGGAGGATAGGTGAATAGGGATCGTGTGATGAAAAGGAAGCAAGGGCTAAGGTCACCACTGTCAGATCCCATTGGAGAGTGAGGTCAATAGATAGGAGGCATTGCGGGGAAGCAAGTTGCACGGGAGATAATTTCCCAAGGCGGTCTCGCAATCCAAACCACGGTTTCCCCAAGGGGTTACATGTCAGCGTTAGGAGAACTGTGGGGCGAAAAGTGTGTTACTCCAAACCGTTGATGTGTGCCCCGAGAAATCGAAAGGAAATGAGTGATGTGACATGTTAGGGATTGAACATCAAAACTTCGTATAGCCGAAGTAGATCCTGACCGTTGATCACCATGAGGTACGTGCCAGCAGATAAATAACTCTAGAGGAATCTGTTCGAGAGGTTTTTAGTTGATATTTGAAACTCTTGAAGCCCAGAGAGCTGAAGTAAATCTTGATCGTCGGATCATCCGAAATAGATCTCAAGCATCGGATCATCCAGAGTAAATCTCAAGCGTCGGATCATCCGAGGTGAATCTGGGCCATCTTATCCAGAAGAGACGTGGCATAAATCTATGGATTTTGGGTGAAGACCTTAATTAATCCTTAATCGTCCAATTCAAGAGGACATGCGGAAGAATCCCATGTACTTCGAGGGGTTTGAAGTTTGAGATTTTTGAAACTCGAAGACCCGAAAGGATCTTAGCCATTGATCTACCAAGATCCACGCGGTGCATATCCGTGGACTTCGGGTTAAGACTTGAAGTGAATCTTAGTCACCCAATCCAAGAAGACACATGGAGATAGATTGGGAAATTTGGGAATTTAGAGTTCAGGAGAATTGGAAGTGTGTTAGTATGGAAACTCCTGAAGTCCGGAAGCCCAAAGAGCTGAAGTGATGGGGCACAATGATGTCACCTGGAGGTGATGTGGACCCCAAAATTTCTTGAAGTGACATGGCTTGCGTATGTCACCTAGGATGAAGTGGACACATGGGATGTGTGCCACATGTCAGTAGGTTTTGAGTATTTGGAGTATTGAAAAGTCATTTAGAACGTGACACATGTCACTCACCCGATTGGACCACGTGTCCACTTCCAGTATTTCTCCACGTGGCGACAGATCGTGCAGTCTGGAGACTGGGCACTCTGGAGGGAAAGATGTGACAGGTGTCATTGGGTCAAAAACTCTGAAAGGCCCAAAGGCTAGAGTACATATCGATTGTTGATTCTAGAAGACACACATTGAAGGATCGTCGACTTCGGGTGAAAGCAATCTGGGAGAACGTGCAAGAGGAAAGTTTGAAACTTCCGAAGCCCGAAGAGTCGAAGTGATTCACATCCGTTGATCTGTGGGAGGACACCCATCGGTAGATCATGAACTCTGGGTAAAAGTGTTCAGGGCGGAGGCAAGCAAGGAAATTTGAGACCCTTGAAGCGCGAAGTCCCGAAGTGGATCTCGATCATTGATTATGAAAAAAGACGGAGACCGTTGATCTAGTCCTGGCTGAAAGTTCCAAAGTCCCGACGCTCTGGACAAGCACTTTTTCATCTAAGAGCAGGGTCATGGTCATGGTCATATGAAAATTGAGAGTTGAGGGAAGGAGGGCTAAGGGCCGAATTGGTTGTCTTCGAGACAGAAAAGTGATAAGGAAGGATTTAGCCGCGGTTTCTAGTCTCGGTCACCTAGGAGGGTGGTTTGAAGGAAGCGCATGCGCAGGATGAGATTTTGTGTTGGCCAAGGATAATAGGACACTGTTATTTTCGGAGAATGGGGATATGATCTCCATGAAAAAAAAAAAGACTTGTAGCATGGTTTGGCAATTTTGTTTATCATATGCATAATTCTAACAAAATGGTCGCTTGCACATTTTGCAGAATTAAGGGGTTTAAACACATCAAATAAGGATGCGTATTGAGGAAATGGAAAAAGGCGAGGGAGCCTCCAGTCATGATAAGTAGGCCGAAGGCCAGAATACTAGAGTTGGTAATGCAGAGATAAAATACAATGGATGGAAGGGAAAAGGAGAGCAGGAAACGTTAATATAAACAGTAAGAATCCTGAATATGGAAGTGTAGAGCTACAAAGAAGACAATGAGAGACTGATGAGAGAGAAAATTCAGATAAATGATCGAGTGTTACAGAGCTTAAATCAGTTGTAGAGACAAATGAAGAAGGGATCAAACTCAAGAAAAGAGGACGAAGGCAGGTGCCATGAAAGAAGGGATGAGCATGGAAGAGGTGGTTATTCTAGAAGTTCTAGCAGAGCTCGTGGACACCACTCACCTCCTTACTCAGAAATAAAGTTTTATGCATCAGATGATCCTGTAAGCTATTCAAAGGTGTCTCCTATCAGACACCAAAGAAGGAAACAAGAGGTAGATAGTTTGCAAGGAGAGCTGAGGAAGCTCAAGCCACCTTCCTTTGAGGATGAAAGAGAAAGGGAAAATGTTGTTGAAGCATGGTTGCTTGGGCTCAAGAGATATTTTCAGTTGCATAACTATTCATCAAATCTAGAAGTTAGGATTTCCACCTACCATTTACATGGGAAAGCTGCAATGTGGTGGGACCAACTGAATTAAGTGGAGCATGTTAATGAAAGTAGGATCACTTGGAAGCAGTTCAAGAAGTACTTCCAGAAGGAGTACCTCTCAGAGAATTTCTATGACAAGAAAATGTAGGTTGGGAAGCATGACTATGGCAGAGTACGAGAAGAAGTTATTTGGATTGTTAAAGTATGTCAGATTCATTGGTGTTGAGAAAGTGAAAATACAGATATTTCTAAGTGGATTTCCAACCTTTTATAAGGAAAAGATAAAGTATGATGAACCCAAGACCTTGACTGGAGCCATCAGGAAGGCTAAATACATGTATGAGCGAGGCCAAGGAAGAGAATCCTTGCAGAAATCTTGGAAGGACAAGAAGAATGTGAAGTTTGATCAGAGGAGGAAAGGATTCAAACCTCCCTTCAATAGGAGTGAGCCTAATAGAAATCATCAAGATCAGTATGCTAAGGAGGATTCCAAGAAGGAATATTCCTTGGGAAAAAGGGGAAGACCACCAATCCAATGTTGGGGATGCAAGGAAGATCACTTGTACAAGGATTTCCCACACAAAAAGGACAAAGTGAAGACTATGTAGAACATCCAAGAGGCTACAACAATCGAAGATATGGAAAGAATCTATGTAGCTTTTGATGATCGACAAGAAAAGTACCAGTCCAATATGATCGAGGTGGAAGGTAAGATCATAAATCAACCTGTTGCTATTTTGATTCAGGAGAAATTCGTTGCTACATTGATACTAAGATAGTGGATAGATTACATTTGGAGAAGAGTAAACTTGGAAAAGCAAGTTTGGTTCAGTTATCCACTGGAACCAAAAGAAGAATCCATTATATGGTCATAATTTGTTCCATAATTCTTAATGTTGTGAATACTACTATGGATCTAAATATCATACCATTGGGGTTTATGATATTCTGATTGGAATGGATTGGTTAGACAAGCATCATGTTGTCCTAGATTATGATAACAAAAAATTTACATGTCTTGATGGAAATGGAAATCAGAGCACTGTGAAAGGAGTTCCAACACCCATCTCTATAAGGTAGATTTCATCCTTACATATAAAATGATTTCGTAGGAATGGATTTCAATTGTATGCAACTCATGTGGAAGAGCCAGATAATATAAAGGGGCCAAGCCTTGAATATTTATTGGTACTACAGGAATTTGAAGATGTATTCCAAGAAATACCCAGATTTCCACCAAGAAGGGAGATATATTTCTCAATCGATTTAGTGCTAGAAGATGCCCCAGTGTCAAAAACACCTTACAGAATGAGCACCCCAGATTTAAAAGAATTACAAATTCAGTTGGAGGAATTGTTGAAGAAAGCGTATATACGTCCAAGTGTTTCACCTTGGGGAGCACCAGTTCTTTTTGTTAAAAAGAAGGATGGAACCTTGAGGTTGTGTATTGACTTCGGACAGCTGAACAAGTACACTATAAAGAACAAGTATCCTCTACCCTGAATTGATGACCTCTTTGATCAGCTAAGAGGAGAAAAGATATTCTCAAAGATTGACCTGAGGGCAGGATACCATCAGGTAAGAATCAATGAAAAAGGAATTCATAAGACAACCTTTAGGACTAGGTATGGGCATTATGAATTTGTAGTGGTGCTATTTGGACTGACCAATGCACCAACTATCTTCATGTTCTTAATGAATGACATATTCAGAAATTATTTGGATAATTTTATCATAGTATTCCTGGATGACATACTTATCTATTCTAATTCTAAAGAGGAGCATGAACATCACTTAAGACTGGTGTTGCAAGTACTGAGAGAACATCGGTTGTATGCCAAGTTGAGTAAGTGTTCTTTTTATCAAAAGAAACTCCATTACTTGGGACACATTATTTCAAAGCAGGTCATAGCAGTAGATCCAGAGAAGATCGAATCCATTAGAGGATGGCCAACACCCAGAAACGTGTCAGACATCAGATATGTTATGTGATTAGCTGGCTACTACAAAAGGTTCATCGTAGGGTTATCTAATATTTCTCATCCCATAACTTATTTGAAAAAGAAGGGAACTAAATTTGAATGGACACTCAAGTGTGAAAATAATTTTAATCTGTTCAAGGAATTACTTACTAGTGCACCTGTGTTAAATATTTTTGACCCAAATGAAATTTTTGTGGTATGTACAGATGCATGTAAGCAAGAACTTGGGGGAGTCCTCACACAAAATGGACATCTCATTGGATATGAGTGCAGAAATCTTAAGGAACATGAGAGGAACTATGCCACGCATGACTTGGAAATTGCTTCCATTGTTCATGCCTTGAGGATGTGGAGGCATTATCTCATGGGGAAGAAATTCTAATTAAGGACAAACCACATTGGCCTGAAGTATCTTTTTGAATAACCAGCTTTGAATGCCAGGAAAACAAGATGGCTAGAATTTTTAAGTGAATATGAATTTGATATCAAGCATATCAAGGGCAAGGACAATAAATTTGTCGATGCACTTAGTAGAAGAGTGCATACCATGCATGCTATTGATGTCAGTATGCATCAGTCATAACTGAAGAGCATAATTTTAGATGATCTTGTTACAGACCAGCATTACCTATAGGTAAAGGAAAGATTACAACAAGGATATGTACAATAGAAAATAAAGGAGTATGATATAAATGAAGACGGATTACTCATGCATAAAAATAGAATCTATGTTCCTAGTTCTGGGGAACTAAGGAATTTGGTACTGAAGGAAATGCATGATGTCCCTTATGTTGGACATCTCGGTTACCATAAAATGATTACAGAAGTAAGAATCCAGTTCTTTTGGTAGGGAATGAAGAAGGATGTTGTTGATTACATCGCTCGATGTATGGAATGTCAGAAGGTGAAGGCTAAGCATAGGCACCCAGCAGAGTTGCTACAACCATTGCCAATCCCAAAGAAGAAATGGGAAGTGATCACCATGGATTTCATCACAGGATTACCCAGAATGAATAAGAAACATGATTCAATCATGGTGGTGGTTGACAAATTAACAAAGGCTCCTCATTTTGTGCCTATGAAGACAATGCATATAGTGGCTAATATTGCATAAATTTTCATGAAGGAAATTGCTAGGTTGCATGGGATACCTAGGACAATCGTCTCAGACAGAGATACGAAGTTTACCTCCAATTTCTGGAGGGGGTTTCTTAAAGGATTTGGCACAAATCTAAACTTTACCATGGCATATCATCCCCAGAAAGATGGGAAAACAAAGAGATTCAATCGAATAATTGAAGATATGCTGAGAATGCATGTGATGGATAAGCCATCTAAGTGGGAAGATTACTTATACTTGGTTGAGTTTTCATATAATAATGCGTATCAAGATTCATTAAGAATGATCCCATTTGAAGCCTTGTATGGTAGGAAATGCAATACTCCAGTAAGCTCGGACAACCCAAAAGATAGAGTGGTACTAGGGTTGGGGACGGAGTTGCTCAGGGACATGGAAGACCAAGTGGTTAAGATCAAGCATAATTTAAAGGTAGCTCATGATAGACAGAAAGTATATGCAAACAAGAACATGACAGATCGAGAATTTAAAGTACGTGAGAATGTACTTTTGAAAGTGAAGCCCAAGAAAATCTCTTTGAAATTAGGTAGTTGTACAAATATGGAAACCAGATTCTGTGGTCCATTTGAAATATTGGACATAATAGGGCCAATTTCATACATGCTTGGATTGCCTACTTCCATGAATGTGCATAATGTATTTCATGTATCTTTACTAAAGAAATATGTACATGACCCTAACCATGTTATTGATTGGCATCTGATTCAGGTAGAGACAAAGGGATATTTTCAGGTTCAACCAGTGAGGGTATTGGATAGAAAATTCAAAATGCTCTGGAATCGAGTTATAGAGATGGTAAAAGTTCATTGGACCTACTACGATCCTGAAGATGCTACCTGGGAGTATGAAGATGCCATGCAGGCAGAGTACCTGCATCTTTTTGAATAAATTTGATATTTTGATCTCTATTTTTTATATGCACTGAGGACAGTGCCAAAATAAGGGGGACGGGATGTAACACCCTAGGTTTTGAACCCCCATTTTAATTAATGTATTTTTACAATGCTGAGAGGCCAGGGTGCCCAAACAATTATTAAAATGCCAGTGTGCCCAAGACATGTAATGTTTTTATCATTATTAATAATAAAGAGATGGTTGACTGCTAGATGGAAAGGACTAGAGTTATAGGGGGCTATGACTCCACAAGAAAGAGGGATTGAGGGGCTAAGTGTTTATTCCTATGTTAATTACCCATTTTACCCAAGGGAGGGGATAGGTTATGTGAGATTCTTGGGGAAGGCCAAGAGGTTCTTGATTCCCCACGAAGTTACTTAAACCCGCCTCTGGTCTGATGGGGGGGTTCGACTAAGGGCTCGTTCATTGATTTTCCTATGCGTTCATTAATTTCCCTCATGCACTTTCATGCACTCACTCACCCATTCATTGATCCATCCTCATTTGCGTCTTGTCTTGGGAACGGGAGATGAACTGCTGAAGATTAGTCACAGGATAGTTGGTTGTAGTGGTTGCTAGTGTGATCCAACCATGATTTGAGGCCTGCATGTCTAAGATGTGTTGGCATGTATCCAGCGTTTCTCATAGTTGTGAGTCCTGATATTTCCAGCATTGAGATTCTAGACTAGTTGCGTTGGAGCCTGAATAAGGAGAAGGATTGTCTGAGGGACTACATGGCAGAGAAGGGTGGAGGTCCATTCTCTCGAGTAGTGCAAGCTGGGTAGAAGAGAGCTGGGTACTTGGATTGTTGTGAGAGATGGGAAGCCTGTGAGAGCTTGGGTGTTGAATGGTTTGGAAATCCAAGTAACACTCTGGAACCTTCCTTGTGGATTCATAGCCCTGACTCGAGGGTGACGCAGATGTTGAGATTTGGAACAGTAGTGTCTACGGTTGGGTGGGACATCCTTGGTATGCATCCAGTTGGTGTCATATTTCATAAAGATAAGTGGTATCATTTGCATGTATATGAATGTATTTCCGTTGTGTATATTTAATTATCATTTAATTGAATATTTAGACTATGCATGCTTGTTGACTACTGTTGTGCATGTTGTTAAAGTCTTTTCTTTTTTGCATCCTTAAATTTTAAAGAAGCTATCGTTAAGAGAAAGAATTCCAAGGGCGGCCTTGTAGGTAGCATGCCTCAGCCTGTGGGTGGTTGGGTATGTTACAGTTTGGTATCAAAGCTTCTGGTTGAAACACTGGATCGGTATGGGTCAGGTCTGTTGGTCAGAGTCTCTGGGTCGAGATCGAATTCTAACTGTGGAGTTGAAAAGTTGAGGAATGGCGTTGCAGAACCTACACAGGAGATAGAATGTCAGAGACTCATGGTAAGGGGTTCGAATGATCGTGACCATCCCTCTTTGATTCAGGATCGATTGCCACTGTAGGATCAGGAGAGGTTTGAAATCATTGGATCAGAGGACAGGTGAACAGGGGTTGTCCGATGAAAAGGAAGCAAGGGATAAGGTCACCACCATCAGATCCCATTGGAGAGTGAGATCAATGGACAGGAGGCATTGCAGGGAACCAAGTTGCACGAGAGATAATTTCCCAAGTTGGTCCCACAATCCAAACCATGGTTTCTCCAAGGGGTTATGTGTCAGCTTAAATAGAATTACGGGGAGAAAAGAGGGTTACTCCAAACCGCCAATGCATGCCCCCACAAATCAAAAGGAAGTGAGTGATGTGACATGTTAGGGCTTGAACATCGAAACTCCATATAGCCGAAGTAGATCCTGACTATCGATCACCAAGAGGTACGCGTTAGCAGATCAGTAACTCTAGAAGAATCTATTTGAGAGGTTTTCAGCGATATTTGAAACTCCTGAAGCCCAAAGAGCCAGAGAGCCGAAGTAAATCTTGATCATCTGATCATCTGAAATAGATCTCAAGTGTCGGATCGTCCAGAGTAAATCTCAAGCGTCGAATCATCCAAAGTGAATATGGGTTGCTTGATATAGAAGAGACATGGCGTAAATCTGTGGATTTTGGATGAAGACCCAAAGTAAGCCTTAACCGTCTGATTCAAGAGGACACACGTCACAATCCCATGTACTTCAAGGGGTTTGAAGTTTGAGATGTTTGAAACCCAAAGACCTGAAAGGATCTTAGCCATTGATCTGCCGAGAGCCACGTGATGTAGATCCATGGAGTCTGGGTGAAGACCTGAAGTTAATCTTACTCATCCGATCCAGGAGGATACATGGCAACAGATTGGCCAGTTTGGGAATTCGGAGTGCGAGAGAATTTGAAGTGTGCTAGTATGGAAACTGCCGAAGTTCCGAAGCTCGAACAACCGAAGTGATGGGGCACAATGACATCACCTAGAGGTGATGTGGACCCCGTAATTTCTCAAAGTGACGTGGCTTGTGGATGTCACTTGGGATTACGTGGACACTTGGGATGTGTGCCACGTGTCAGTAATTTTTTAGCATTTGGAGTATTGAAAATTCAGTTAGAACGTGACACATGTCACCCTCCCTAGTGAACCACGTGTCTGCTTCCAGTATTTCTTCACGTGGTGACAAATCATGCAGTCTGAAGACTGGGCACTCAGGAGGGAAAATATGTGATAGGTTGCATTGGGTCGAAAAATCCTGAAGGCCCATAGGCCAGAGTACATATCGACCGTTGACTCCAAAAGACACACATTGAAGGATCGTCGACTTTGGGTGAAAGCACTCTGGGATAATGTGCAGGAGGAAGGTTTGAAACTTCTGAAGCCCAAAGAGCCAAAGAAATTCACAACCGTTGATCTCTGGGAGGAAACCCATCAGCAGATCATGAACTTTGGGTAAAAGTGTTCCGAGCAGAGGTAAGCACAGAAAGTTAAGACCCCCAAAGAGCGAAGTTCCGAAGTGGATATCGATTGTTGATTGTGAAAGAAGACAAGGACCGTTGATCCGGTCCTGACTGAAATTTTCGAAGTCCCGAAGCTTTGGACAAGCGCTTTTTCAGCTAAGCACAGGGTCATGACCGTGGTCATATTCATATTGACAGTTGAGGGAAGGAGGGCTAAGGGTCGAATTGATTGTCTTCGAGATAGAAAAGTGCTAAGGAAGGAATTAGCATGTTTCTAGTCGTGGTCACCTGGGAGGGTGGTTTGAAGGAAGTGCCTGTGTAGGATGAGATTCTGTGTCGGCCAAGGATAACAGGAAATTATTATTTTTGGAGAATGGGGATATGATCTCCATGAACAAAAAGATAAAGACACCTGTAGCATTGTTTGGAAATTTTGTTTATCATATACATAATTCTAACAAAATGGTCGCTTGCACATTTTGCAGAATTAAGGGGTTTAAACACATCATCTCAGGATGTGCATTGAGGAAATGGAAGAAGGCGAGGGAGCCTCTAGTCATGATAAGGAGGCTGAAGGCCAGAATACGAGAGTTGGTAATGCAGAGATAGAGTCCAATGGACACAAGGGAAAACAAGAGTAGGAAACGTTAATAGAAATGGGAAGAAGCCTGAATATGGAAGTGAAAAGCTACAAAGAAGACAATGATATACTGATGAGAGAGAATTTTTTCATAAATGATCCAGTGTTGTAGAGATTAAATCAGTTGCAGATGCAAACAAAGAAGGGATCAAACTCAATACAAGAGGAAGAAGGCAGGTGCCATGAAAGAAGGGATGATCGTGGAAGACCTGGTTACTCCAGAAGTGCTAGCAGAGCTCGTGGACACCACTGACCTCCTTACTCAGAAATAAAGTTTTATACATCGGATGATCTTGTAAGCAATCCAGAGGTGTCTCTTGTTAGACACCAAACAAGGAAACAAGAGGTAGATAGTTTGCAAGGAGAGATGAGGAAGCTCAAGCTACCTTCCTTTGAGGGTTAAAGAGAAAGGGAAGATGATGTCGAAGCATGGTTTCTTGGGATCATGAGATATTTTCAGTCACATAATTATTCATCAAATATAGTAGCCAGGATTTCCACCTACCATTTACACGGGAAAGCTGCAATGTGGTGGGACCAACTAAAGCAAGTGGAACATGTTAATGAAATTAGGATCACTTGGAATCAATTCAAGAAGTACTTCTAGAAAGAGTATCTCTTAGAGAATTTCTATGACAAGAAAATGCAGGAGTTCTTTGAACTCAGGTTGGGAAGCATGACTATGGTAAAGTACAAGAATAATTTATTGGGATTGTTAAAGTATGTCAGGTTCATTGGTGATGAGAAAGTTAAAATAAAGAGATTTCTAAGTGGACTACCAACCTTTTATAAGGAAAATATCAAGTATGATGAACCCAATACCTTGACTGAAGCCATCAGGAAGGATAAATACCTGTATGAGCAAGGCCAAGGAACATAATCCCTGCAGAAATATTGGACGGAAAAGAAAAATGTGAAGTCCGATCAGAGGAGGAAAGGATTAAAACCTCCCTTCAATAGGAGTGAGCCTAATAGAAATAATCAAGATCAGTATGCTAAGGGGGATTCCAAGAAGGAATATTCCTTGGAAAAAAAGGGAAGACCACCAATCCAATGTTGGGGATGCGAGGAAGATCACCTGTACAAGGATTTCTCACACATAAAGGACAGAGTGAAGACTGTGCACAACATCCAAGAGGCTACAATAGTTGAAGATATGGGAAGAATCTATGCAAATTTAGATGATCGACAAGCAGAGTACCAGTCCAATATGTTCGAGGTGGAAGGTAAGATCATAAATCAACCTATTTCTATTTTTATTGATTCAAGAGAAATTCATTGCTACATTGATACTAAGATAGTGGATAGATTACATTTGGAGAAGAGTAAACTTGGAAAAGAAAGTTTGGTTCAGTTAGCCACTGGAACAAAAAGAAGAATCCATTGTATGGTCAGAAGTTGTTCCATAAGTCTTAATGGCGTGAATACTAGTATGGATCTAAATATCATACCATTTAGGTCTTATGATATTCTGATTGGAATGAATTGGTTGGACAAGCATCATGTTGTCCTAGATTGTCATAACAAAAAATTTACATGTCTTGATGAAAATAGAAAACAGATCACTGTGAAAGGAGTTCCAACACCCATCTCTATAAGGGAGATTTCAGCCTTACAACTAAAAAGATATTTTAGGAAGGGATTTCAATTGTATGCAGCTCATGTGGAAGAGACAGATAATACAAAGGGGTCAAGCCTTGAATATTTCTCGGTACTACAGGAATTTGAAGATGTATTCTAAGAAATACCCAAATTTGCACCAAGAAGGGAGATAGATTTCTCAATTGATTTAATTCCAGGATCTTCCCCGGTGTCAAAAACACCTTACAGAATGAGCACACCAGAGTTAAAATAATTACAAATGTAGTTGGAGGAATTGTTGAAGAAAGGGTACATACTTCCAAGTGTTTCACTTTGGGGAGCACCATTTCTTTTTGTCAAAAAGAAGGATCGAATCTTGAGGTTGTGTATTGACTTCCGACAGCTCAACAAGTACACTATAAAGAACAAGTATCCTCTACCCCGAATTGATGACATCTTTGATCAACTAAGAGAAGCAAAGATATTCTCAAATATTGACCTGAGGGTAGGATACCATTAGGTATGAATCAAGGAAGAAGGCATTCATAAGACAACCTTTAGGACCAGGTATGGGCATTATGAATTTGTAGTGGTGCCATTTGGACCGACCAATGCACCAACTATCTTCATGTGCTTAATGAATGGCATATTCAGAAATTATTTGGATAATTTTTTCATAGTATTCTTGCATGACATACTTATCTATTCTAAATCTGAAGAGGAGCATGAACATCACTTAAGACTAGTGTTGCAATTACTGAGATAACATCAGTTGTATGCCAAGTTGAGTAAGTGTTATTTTTATCAAAAACAACTCCATTACTTGGGACACATTATTTCATAGCAGGGCATAGCAGTAGATACAGAGAAGATCGAAGCCATTAGAGGATGGCCAACACCCAGAAATGTGTCAAACATCAGATATTTTATGGGATTAGTTGGCTACTATAGAAGGTTCATAGTAGGTTTCTCTAAGATTTCTCATCCCATCACTTCTTGCAAAAGAAGGGAAGTAAATTTTAATGGACACTCAAGTGTGAAAATAATTTTAATATGTTGAAGGAATTACTTACTAGTGCACCTGTGTTAAATATTGTTGACCCAAATGAAAGTTTTGTAGTAGGTACAGACGCATGTAAGGAAGGACTTGGGGGAGTCCTCACGCAAAATGGACATGTCATTGAATATGAGTCCATAAATATTAAGGAACATGAGAGGAACTATGCCACGCATGAATTGGAACCTGTTGTCATTGTTCACACCTTGAAGATATAGAGGCATTATCTCATGGGGAACAAATTTGAATTAAGGACAGACCACATTAGCCTGAAGTATATTTTTGAACAACCGAATTCGAATGCAAGGCAAACAAGATCGCTAGAATTTTTAAGTGAATATGACTTCGATATCAATCATATCAAGTGCAATGAGAATAAAGTTGTCGATGCACTTAGTAGAAGAGTGCATACCATACATGATATTGTTATCAGTATGCATCAGTCAGACTTGAAGAGCAGAATTTTAGATGGTCTTGTTACAGACCAGCATTACCTACAGGTAAAGGAAAGGTTACAACAAGGAGATGTACAACAAAAAATAAAGGAGTATGAGATAAATGAAGATGGATTACTCATGCATACAAACAGAATCTATGTTCCTAGTTCTGGGCAACTGAGGAATTTGGTACTGAAGGAAATGGGAAGTGATCACCATGGATTTCATCATAGGATTACCCAGAATGAATAAGAAACATGATTCAATCATGGTGGTGGTTGAAAATTTAACAAAGGCTTTTCATTTTGTGCTTGTGAAGATAACGCATACAACGGCTAATATTGCAAAAATTTTCATGAAGGAAATTGCTAGGTTGCATGGGATACCTAGGACAATCGTCTTGGACAGAGATACAAAGTTTACCTCCAATTTCTAGAGGGGATTTTTTAAAGGATTTGGCACAAATCTGAAATTTAGCACGACATATCATCGCCAAACAAATGGGAAAACAGAGAGAGACAATCGAATAATTGAATATATGTTGAGAATGTATGTGATGGATAAGCCATCTAAGTGCTAAGATTTCTTACACTTGGTTGAGTTTGCATATAATAATGGGTATCAATATTGATTAAGAATGAGCCCATTTGAGGCCTTGTATGGTAGGAAATGTGATACTCCAGTAAGATGGTACAACCCAGCAGATAAAGTTGGGGCGGGGCTGAAGTTTCTCAAGGACATGGAAGACCAGGTGGTTAAGATCAACCAGAATTTAAAGGCAACTCACAATAGACAAAAATTATATGCAGAAAAGAACAGGACATCTAGAGAATTTAAAGTAGTGGAGCATGTACTTTTGAAAGTGAAGCCGAAGAAAATCTCTTTGAAATTGGGTAGTTGGACAAAGCTGGCACCCAGATTTTGTGGTCCATTTGAAATATTGGACATAATAGGGCCAACTGCATACATGCTTGCATTTTCTACTTCCATGAATGTGCATAATTTATTTCATGTATCTTTACTAAAGAAATATGTACATGACCCTAACCATGTTATTGATTGGAATCTGATTCAAGTAGAGACGAAGGGAGGATTTTAGGTTTAGCCAGTGTGGGTATTAGACAGAAAATTCAAAATGCTCTGGAATCAAGTTATAGAGCTAGTAAAAGTTCAGTGGACCTGCTATGGTCCTAAAGATGCTTCCTGGGGGCATGAAGATGCCATGGGAAGAGTACCCATGTCTTTTTTAATAAATTTGAGATTTTGATCTCTGTTTTGTATATGCACTGAGGACAGTGCCAAAATAAGGGGGAGGGGATGTAACACCATAGGTTTTGAACCCCCATTTTAAATAATGTATTGTAGGGTGCCCAAACAATTCTTAAAATGCCAGTGTGCCCAAGCCATGTAATGTTTTTATCATTATTAATAATAAATACATGGTTGGTTTCTAGACGGACAAAGACTAGTGGTATAGGGGGCTATGATTCCAAAGAGAGGGGGATGTAGGGGCTAAGTTTTTATTCATATTTTAATTACCCTTTTTACCTAAGGGAGGGCATCAGTTACGTGAGCTTATTTGGGAAGGCCAAGAGGTTCTTGATTCCCCACGAAGTTACTTAAACCCGCCTGTGGTCTGATGGGGGGGTTCGACTGAAGGTTTTTTCGTTGATTTTCCTGTATGTTCAGTCATTTCCCTCATGCACTTTCATGCACTCACTCACCCATTCATTGATCCATCCTCATCTACGTCTTGGCTTGCGAAAGGGAGCCGAACTGTTGAATATTAACCATGGGATAGTTGATTGTAGTGGTCGTTGGTGTGATCCAGCCGTGATTTGAGGCCTGCATGTCTGAGATGTGTTGGCCTGTGTCTAGGGTTTCTCAAAGCTATGAGTCCTAAGAGTTCCAGCATTGAGATTCTGGACCGGTTGTGCTTTAGCCCGAATAAGGATAAGGAATGTGTGAGGGAATGTGTGGCAGAGAAGGGTGGAGGTTGGTTCTCTTAGGTGGTGCAAGATAGGTAGAAGAGAGTTGAGTACTTGGATTGTTGTGAGAGCTCGGAAGCCTGTGAGATCTTGGGTGTTGACTGGTTTGGAAAGCCAAGTAAAACTCTAGAACCGTCCTTGTGGATTCATAGCCCTAGCTCGAGGGTGATGATACTATTTATATTTGGAACAATAGTGTCTATGGTTTGGTGGAATGTCCTTGGTTTGCATGTATATGAATGTATTTTCTCTGTGTATATTTAATTATCATTTAATTGAATCTTTAGACTATGCATGCTTGTTGACTACTGGTTTGCATGTCGTTAAAGTCTTTTCTTTTATGCATCCTTAAATTTTAAAGAAGGTATCAGTAAGAGAAATAAGTCCAAGGGTGGGCTTGAAGGTAGCATGCCCCGGCCTATGGGTGGTTAGGTATGTTACATTTGGCCTGTGATCTAACCCTCAAAATCAAATCTACTTGGTTCTTCCACAACTCAACAACTTACAAAGTTATCATAACTACAATAGTCGAACCGAACTCAACTAGTATTCTCTCAGCCACTGAACTAGTAACCTCGACTTAGACCTCCTTGGTTATTATTAATACTATTTTACAAGCCTATTAGTCATTATGATCTCTACCAGAACCCTAACCCTAGCATGGTTAAGTCTAACTATGTGTGCGCCTTGCATGTTGCTTCTCTTGCATGTTGCTTTCCTCGCACGTGATGCTTTTTCCGACAGTTTTTCTTCTCCAAAATTAGGCCTTTCCCTCCAAAAATGGTTTTTTCCTAAAATTAAGCATGTGTCCAACATGCCCCCAATGCTGACATGTGGCTCGTCCTGAGCCACTTAGGTAGTGTGCGCTTCCTGCACTTCCCTGTCCAACTAAGGAACTTTTATACTAGTTCCTTTCCTTTCTCTCTCATCTGCGTAGCTTTGTTTCTTAGCGCCTCTACTGTCTGTGTTGTTATCTCGTCCTACATTAGTGTTGTGATCTCTATCTGTGCATGTGCCATACTTTTCTTTTCCTCCTCCAACTTCACAATAACCTGTGTTTTTTTTTCTTTGAGGGGTTCCAGTTCCGCTTGCCTCTCTTGCTTTTGCATCTACGCTGCTTTCAAAATTGTCTGCATATTCTTCATGTCCTGAGTGCCCTTCAAGCACTCTGTGATGCTCATTGCTTTCTTCCTTTGTTTGATCTCTTGTATGGCTGCACTAACTATTTCCTCTTCCTGGTCTCACTGTTGGACCTTCTCGTCCTCTTCCAGTGTTATCCAAAGTTGAGCAACTTTGTCAAATAGTTCTTCTGTTTCATGTGCTTGGTTCTCCATATCAGCTATTTGGAGTGCAACTTCTTCTTTCCTATGTTTTTGAACCTCAGGAGGAGTACTAGGGTTAAGCCTTTCCCTAAGCTCCTCAATATTTTGCTTGTAATGGTCAATGTTTTATGCAATGAGGTTGATCTTCTCCTCTGTTCTCTTTTCTGGTGCTTGTGTGTTGTTTAGAAGACAATTATAAACCGTTGTCAATCCCTGTTCCATTCTATCCACGCGTTATTTTTTCTCTTTTGTTTCAAGATTCACTTGCTCAATTACCCATTCCAGGGAATCCCTTCCATTCTTTGTTTCCTACAATTCTGTCGCATATGTCCTTGCGTGTGATTGCACTTCCTGTGCGATACTGAATTGAAGCTTGTACAGTGCCTTGGTTGGTATCCTCGTTAGTACCAACTTTACCTATGTCATATCCTTCAGTGGTGTCTGGGATATGGCCTCGTCCATATGCAACATCTTTGATGTGACTTGGAAGCTTGGAATCACCTACACGATAGTCTAGATGGTATCTTCCTCATTTGGAGCGGTCCTTGCCTCTACTTTTGTTGCTGCGGGGAAGGGTTTTGTTCCTCTTTCAGCCCTTTGTGCTGATTTTATTTTCTCTATGTTAAGAACCAAACATCAATATAACATGGAAAAACCTCAAGAAAAGTACGCAACGCCTTGAAACAAAGATAATTTCAGATAATAAGCCTCTTCGAGGGGGCAACCTCCTTTTACCCCACTTAAATGTTCAAGTACAAGATGATTCAAAATGAAAATGTCTCCTTGGTATATATAGGAGACTAGGA
>SNQJ01S0122808.1:17868-41357 GCA_010110895.2 Picea sitchensis | reverse complement strand
CCCAATTAAGGGGTAATGAGTCAACATTAGGGCTTAACACTCTAGGACCTGCCTTATGTCGGTCAACTCATTTTGTATTCTCCCTCATTGGTGTTGAGCCTCTTCGAATTCTTCAGCTACACGATATTGTACTCTTTCTTCGACGAGGTCGGCGTCGTCCTCAGTGATCGTGTATTCAGGTATTTTCTTGTGTGCCTTGGCCTTCTTACACGTCCTCCTTGTATGTATTATTGGTCATTTGGGTGGCCCTGTTTCTTGTGTAATGGCTTCCGAGAGGGTTTCTTGTGTCGTTGTGTCCCCCACTCCCTGTTCTCCCTATGTCGAGGCAGTGTTCTTTTTCCCTGTCTATGCATCCTTCTTTGGCGCACTGCACTTCTTCTGTTGCACCAACTTCTGAATGGGCTTCCCCTACTGTGTCGGCTTCTTGGGTGCAATGTTGTCTCTTGCAGGTGTCTTAGATGACCCTTCTTCTACCTCTTTCCCTTTTGGAATTTCTTTGGGAATTATTGGGATCCTCCAGTTGTCTTGACAATCCTACATTTCCATTTCCACCTCCTCTTCACTGATGCAGTATTGGATTTGCAACCATTCCTTTGTTGGATCCCCACGTGCTTGGATCCACATATTGTGGCGTGTAGCCCTGAAGTTTTATATACCTTGGTATTTTGCAACAACCTCTAGAGTGATTCTCCATGTATTAACTATGCTCTCCTAGATATCGTTGAAGTGTCACGCAAAGGTACCTGCGTTTCCACTTCTTCTCTTGGGGTACAAATTTCTCCCCATTGATGTATATCGCGTTGCATGGAAATGACCTACTTTGTCTCAAAAGTAGGAAGATGGAGGCTCCTTCCACCCGATTAATTCTATCATAATCATCAACCATGAGTAATGGAACTTTGTTCCCAAGTCCTATGTGTCCTTGCAGTTGTTGAGGAAGAGGTTTAGAAGGTATGGGGCGTAGATGAACACGGTATTGTTTGTGCACTGTGTTGCAGCTGCGAAAACCCCTGTAGGGACCTCCTCCTTGCGAAATTTTCTTAGAATTTTGCATGCCATGAGTTTTGTGGCCATCCGTATGGCTGCGTTGCCAATCCTTTTGATGATAATCTTGTGCGAGCCTCTCTCCTTCCTGCATGTTTTCTTCATTTCCTCTCCTAGGGAATTTTTTTTAGTTTTGTCATCTAGGTACTACATGGGACATTTGCCCATTGATGACAGACCTGTGATGAACGCAATAAGTTCCACATCTATGGAGACAAGTTCCTCGATTCATAGGAAGCCTCCAAGGAGGATTTTCATCAACTACTTGATGCATTTATTCACTTCTCTCCCCCTTCCAAAGAGGGGAATCTTTACCAGGTTGAGGATCCATATGTTTTCTAGGCCTGTCGCCCATTGCTTTGGTTGCATCATAGGATCTCCAAAGGGTCTTATGCCTATACTCTCTATATACACTTGCTGCACAAATTCAAGGAATTTTCTAGTGTCAGACACATCATGGTATACGTATTTGAGTTTTTCCACGTATCCCAATAGCGTTGGCATGGACTTCACTCCCTCTATAATGTGCGGTAATACGATTAGGGTGTCGGGCTTCTTACGAGGGGACCACTCCATGGGATGTTTCCCATTTCTTCTTACTAGCGCATTAGAAGTCCCAACCTCTGGTTTTCTATATTTCTCTACCGATTTTGGCTACCCGGTGATGTCCTCAACCAACCCTTCATGCTTCTACATGGACCTTGTCCCTGCCTCTGTCCACTCATTAGAATCACCATTTTTTCTTTGGGCTACTTCTTCCCTCGTAGGTTTTTGTAGGTTTCCTGTGTCAACTATTTCACGGCCTTGCACATTGTCGTGTGAATCAATTTCCATTTTGGTTGTCATTTGGGCTTGTACTTCTTCCTCGACCAGTGTGGCACTCATTGGTTCGATCTGGAAGGAGGGAATTGCATAGACACTGACAATTCCCTCTCTCTGGGTCATTTCTTGCTCTACCTTCGTGGTTTCGTCTGGTGACCTAAGGTTTCTTCTAGTTTTCCTTGTTGTCTGGCTTGGTGCACCAATATTTAGTGGTGCCATAGTGGGTACTGCTTTCTTTTACGAATAAACTTCAACTAGTTCGCTCTGTGTACTCACATGTTTTCCTTTCGTCTATGTGCTCTCTAGCTCCATGAGTTTTCAATTTCACAATAAGTGTTGTTTTCCCATGTTTCCCCTTTATATAGAGGGTGCCATGAAGGATGTGAATATTCTCAGAGATGTTTCTCTGGTTGCAATTAATGCATTGAATCTTGTTGAGTATGCTTCATTTAATTCCATAAATGCCCCAATTCACACCTTTTTTCCCTAACGATTGTTTTTCACTTTTCCGACCGTTGGCCCCTTTTCTAGTGCATTAAAATTTTTGAGTGTGTCATTCATTTTTATTGTTATTTTTCCTTAGTGCATGATTTTTTTTCTTTTTTTCACCCATGTGTTGCGTGCATATATTTTTCTTTTTGTTGCACTGAGTCCACTCTCTCTGCGCACCATGTTTCCCAGTATTTTTGTATTTTCTTTCTTTTGTATTTCTTTTTCCTTCCTTTTTCTCCTTTTTATTTATTTTTATCAATTTTATGTCTGAATCTCTACTATAATACACTATATACATGTATTCATCACTGCGTTGTAACTTTTAAGCATTAGGAGGTCGACTGTCCTTGTACAGTTTATGTCGACTCATGTTGATCATTCCTTTTAGTTTTGTTCCTGCCAGACCCTTTAGTTGTATATAACCCCCATCTATGACAATATTTACTTCATATGGCCCTAGCCAATGCATTCTAAATTTACCAGGATGCTGGAAAAATTTACTATCATAGAGTAAGATTAGGTCTCCTTCCTTGAAACTCTTCCTCTTTATATGTCAGTCATGTCAAGATTTATCTCTTGATTTCTGGACTTCTTAGTGAAATCCTGCTAGAATCATGTCCTCTTCCATCTCCATTAGTCGATTAAACCTTTCCTTTACTACGCCTCTTTCTATCATATTGGTAATTGTTTCTACGCACAGACTAGGTACCGTAAATTATAAAGGCACCACTGCATCCTTCCCACACACCAATTTGAATGGTGTTTGTCCTGTCAGCTTCTTGCTTGTGGTCCTGTATGCCCATAGTATTTTTGGTATTTTCAAGTCCCAATCATCCTTGTTGACACTGCATATATTTGTCAAAGCATTCTCCAAGATCTTATTAAAGGATTCTACTGTTCCATTTTCCTAAGGATGGTATGGTGTACTCTTCTGGTGATAGAATTCAAACTCCTTAGTCATAGCCTTGATAGTATTGTTGATAAAGTGAGTACCTTGGTCACTCATCAAAATTCTTGGACACACAAATATGGTGATCACTTTCTCAAACAGGAAGTGTGTTATTGTCTTTGCGCTGCAGTCTTTGACTGGTGTTGCTTTTGCCTATATTTTTAAGTATTCAGTCGCAGTAATGATATATCTAGCTCCTGACCTTTTTGTTGGTAGATGGATTGGTCCAACAAATTCTATTGCCCATGATTCAAATACCTATAAATTTACTTGTGATCTTAGGGGCATCTAATCCCTTTTGTTGGGTTTGCCAACCCTCTAACAAACATCACATGTCTAACAATATTCCTTAGCATCTCTATGGACTGTTGGCCACCATAATATTGCATGCAATACCTTCTGTGCAATATATTTTCCTGCATAGTGTCCTCCAACTATTCCCTCATGAGATTTTGCCAAAATTCTAGGCCTTTCATGCTCTAACACACATCCTCTCAAAATGTTATTTGTGCCCATCTTATATAAGTGTCCTACAATAAGTTGATAGTCTGCAGTTCTAAATACCAGATTATTCTTCTGCATGGTTCTAAAATCTTATGGTACAACCCCTATACTTAAGTATTCAATAATATCAGTGAAGTATTCATCAGCTATATGTACTGAAAACAACTGCGCATCAGGGAAGTTGTCTTCCAAATTGGTAGGTTATTCTCCATGAGTTACCCTTGACAGGTGATCAGGTCCTGCATTCAGCTTCCCTAGTTTGACTATCACTTCAAAATCAAATTCTTGGAATAACAATATCCATCTACAGATCCTCCCCCCCAGGACTGGCCTGTTGACTATATATTTGAGGGCAAAATGATCTGTGAACATCTTAAAGTGTTTACCGAGTAAGTAGTGCCTGAAATTCTGAAGTGCATATACCATGGCTAGTCCTTCTCTTTCTTTGGTGTTGTAATTCTTCTCTTATTCTGACAATTTTCTGCTTGCAAATTCTATAGGGTGGTCCAAGTCCCATGTTCCTAGCTGCACCAAAATTGCTCCAAGTGATATGGTTGATGCATATACATGCACATAAAATGTCTTTTCCCAATCTGGGAATACCAGGATAGGTGTTGTGACCATTTTTTCTTTTAAGGTGTCCAACCCTTGTTGACAATCCTCATTCGACTAAAATCAGATATACTTCTTTAACAATTTTTCCATTGGAATAGTAATTTGTGCATACCGCTTTATAAATTTCCAGTAATAGCATGTATGTCCCAATGTTTCTCTCAATTGGCACACTAATTTTGGTGGTGGTAAATTGACAATGACTACAATCTTAGAATGATCTACTAGTAAACCATGTTTATAGACTATATGTCCCAACAATATTCTGAAAGGTGTCCCAAAAATGCATTTCTCGATATTCAATGATGTCTAACATTGATTGCATATTCCCAACATTAGCATTAACACGTCTACATGATATTTTAACAAACTATATATTGTACAGTCATCTAGATACACTTCTAAAAACTGATGTATGAATTCCTTAAAAGAATCTATGGCTACTCTTGATATGTCTAGTGCATTATTCATCCCAAATGACATGATTTTGTACTGGTAGGATCCCCATTCTATAGAAAAATTAGTCTTATACATGTCCTATGGAGCTATTTTGATATGATGGTAACCTAAGAATCCATTTGTAAATGAATATGCTTCTTGGCCTCCCACATTCTCTAAGACTTCATCTGTAAAAGGGGTAGGGAAAGGGTCATGTAGACAAGCATCATTTAGTTTTCTCAAATCGACATAGATCTTTATCCCCCCGTTTATTTTCTTGGACTACCATAGGACTTATCCATTCAGATTCCTCTATTAGTTCTTGTTAGCGATATTTCTTGTAAGGGGGGTTAGGATGCAAAGGAATGGGTTAAAACCCACTTGTCCTAAGTTTGGAATGCTTACGCACCTGTGGTAAGCTACAAGCAAGATTGGGTGGTAGAAATTCGTACGCCCAGATCAACGGTGCATATAGGATTCCCCCGCCCCGCCTTTCTACCTTTAAGAGAACGGGGGGGTCCGGAATCGAAGGCGCATCTCTTCGACGGTCCTGATCGGAGCACCCGGATCAACGGCGCTCAAGGAAATTCCGGACCCCCCCTGCCTTTCTACCTTTAAGCCAAGGGGGGGTCCGGAATCGGGCGCGCATCTTCCCAACAACCGAGATCTAAGCGCCCGGATCAACGGCGCTCGCGTGACCCCATCCTCCTCAGCTGCTCTATGTTTAACCAACGTGGGCCCTGCCCCCCGTTATGTCATCTTCCTGAGCCACCTTTCCCCTCCTGCCATGTGTCTCGCTCCCCTCCACGTCAGCCTCCCACTAAAATGCGCCCATCACATCTCCTCTCCTGCCTCCTCCGCTTATCTCATTTTTCCATGTGTCTCCCATGTACCCTCTCTCACCCCCTCATCTCTTCATGCCTCACCCTCATAGCTTTGGTGCCACTATTCCCATCGTGTGCCCCATTCTTCGCGCTGGACTCCACATCTATGCATCAGGCCATTCAGTTAGTCCAGGTGGAAGCACGAAGGGTCGTCCACGTCCCCGAGGTGTTGAGTTGGTTGGACCATCCTCAATCCCAAGGAAGCAGTTATTGAAGCGGTCGGTGGTGGTTAGACATCGTCTCCGTCATAATTGGAAAGTCCGGCGACGAATTAAAGGCACATCAATTCACCCACGGAGCTGTCAGAAGTCCGATTGCGTTCGTCGTTGGTGCACGATTATTCAAAGATTGCAACTGCAGATTGTCAGAAGCCATGCAGACGTAATGTGTTTAATGCGATGTCTTGGTTTTGTTGTTGTTGTTGTTTTGAGTATATGTAGGCGTTTTCGCTATTTTTGTATCTATCGATGGTAGAGAAAAGCTCCCGACTGTAAAGTTTTAACAACCATTATGGTTCCCTGGTTATGCATCTGTGTTTGAGATTTTTTGATTTATGACAAACAGTTTTCCTTTTCCATCTATGTTTCGTCTCATGCCAGAGATTTCATGCTTGAATGCTTCGTATGGATTAGCACAGTTATGTTATGATAAATGATTTATTGTTGCATTACTGTTTTCTCTGGTTTCCTGCGTTTGGGTGCAAGAAGATCTTGCCTTCATATGCCTGCTTTCACAGTCTGTTAGAAACCTGAGGCTTATAACAGACTCCTGCACTTTTCTTATACAAGTCTTCCAACTGCTCACCCTTATTACAACTCATTGTTTGAATTTTATCTAAGACCTCACTTGCCCATGCATGCCTGGCCTAGTTTCAGAGTTGAGATGATATTGTTCTGATTTTTCTTCCATTTGATCCTCTTTTTATAAACAAATCGTGACATTAAACTGATGGGTATCAGGCTCTGCTCCTGCAAGCAATCCAAGAGTGACTTCTGACGCTAACATTTCCGGCGTCGTTGCCGGGGACGTGAATGAATATTTTCCCCGGTATTGAACAACAATGATCAACTGATTCTGAAGGTGCATCAGATATCAGAACTTGAACATTGATATTGTGCACCTGGAGACTCCATTGTGACGACTCCACTGGAGCGAACCCGCTGTTAATTGTGGCTTTCAGAGGCAGACACACGTGGTCTCATCCACACTTGCCTTTAGCTACACCGGAAGCTGACCCCGAGGTGGTTCGAAGAAGAGGAAAGAGCTCTGCAAAAGAAGTTTCCATTGCCGAAATAGGTAATATGCCATCCCCTTCTGTGAGAACTCATTTTTCTCCTCCTCAGTTTCTTAATAAACCTCCTTCGGAGGTTTCTTGTTTCTTGAATTTTGGGAGTGTTCCTGCTGAGTTTTCCCCTCCTGGTCTATTATTGGTGGGAGAAATTCTTGTCACTCCCCTCTCCTCTGAAGATGTTCCTTGGCATAGACCTGGAACTACATAAGATTTCCTCACTCCTGCACAAAGAAAATCACCTACTAACTTGAGCTTGTTAGCCTTCTCCCTGAATCCTCTCTTGGTTCCCACTCCACTTCGAGACTCATTCCCAGCAGCCCCTTCACGAACTCCTTCTCCTCCAAGTTCTCCTCCACCTAATATCCCTATGGCTGGTGCTAATCCACCTCCGAATAGAATGGATTCCATAGTCGCTGCTAGATATGCTCCTTTAATCCTACCCCATCCTATGAATCCTCTCCCTGCTGGAGACTATTTGAAATACATGCCCAAGTTCACGGGAGAAGGAGACATAACTGTAGAAGAGCACTTGGTTTCTTTCTACAGTTATGCAAACAACTTAAACATTGAAAATGAAGATGTCTGGATGAGAGTCTTCGTCCAGAGCCTGGATGGTGAGGTTAGGAAATGGTTTAGAGGATTGGCCCCCAGATCTATTGTTGGAATTGAAGCCCTGGATAGTGTTTTCCTGAGGCAGTGGGGAGATAGGAAGGATTATATGTATTACATGACTGAGTTTGGGGCTCTGAAGAAAATGGAAGGAGAGTCTGTCTCTGACTTCTCCAAAAGATTCAATAAAATGTATAACAAGATTCCTGCAGAAATAAAACCCTCAGAATCCTCTGCCCAAATTTCCTATGCTAGTGCATTTGACCCTGATTTATGTCTTTTATTAAGAGAAAGAAGAGCCACCTCCTTAGCTCAAATGCAAGATGCAGCTATATAAGTGGAATCCGACATATTAGCAGCTGACAGACTGAGGAACAAGGCCGACGCAGACAAAAGAAAGGGAAAATCGGAAGCCTCAACTTCTGGCCCATCGCTGCCCCACCCTCAAGTGGATGAACTGACCCAGATGATGAAGTTTCTATCTAAAGAGATGGAGAGGCTGAAGGTGGAAAGGAAGCAAATGAACAAGGGCCCTCAGAGCACCGAGAACAAAGGGGGTTTCAGAAGGCTAAATAATATTTCTCCCCCAACTATGCACAGAGAGAAGGGAAGAGACAGGGACGACCAAAGAATTTAGGCTCCCTTTCAGAACAATTTTGTGGACGATGAAGAAGAAGGGGAAACAGATGAGCCTGAGCCTAAAATCCACTGCTTAGAAGTCACTCCTCCTTTCCCTAATCTGAATCAATTAGAATATGAGGAGTCTCTCATGAACAGTCAACTAAATGAATTGAGCAAAGGAGACAAGGCTAGTGGTGGCCGAGGCAGGTATAACCTGAGGTCCGACAAAAAGACAGCAGCACCTGATGTTCCTGAGCAATCCACTAGAACATAGAAATATGCTAATGAAGTAGCAGATGCTCACAGAGGTAAGAAGGCTCAACCCTTCTCTCCCATTGTCCACAATCATGTTCCTGAAATAAGAGAAATTCCAAAGATTACATCTTCTTTTAATTTCGAGCATGAGATTCAAAATATCAAAATCCCTGTGCCCCTCACCGAGCTAATCAAATATGAAGTATTCAAAAAGAGCTTCTCTGAGATTTTGAAATCTGAAGCCTCATGCCCTCCCACAGACTCCATAAACCTCCAAGATGAAAGGCCAGTAGTTGTCCTAGGCCCCATGGTAGAAGACAAAGATGATTCATCCCCTCCCTTCTACACCTCCCTGAACATACATGATAAAGTGTTGCACAACTGCTTAATGGATTCAGGAGCGTCTCACAACCTCATGCCCAAATTCGTCATGGAAGAGCTAGGGCTTGAAGTCACTTGAACCTATCATGACCTCTATTCTTTCGACTCCAGGAGGGTGCAATGTTTGGGAGTCATAAAGGACCTAGTAGTTTCTTTGTTTCAGCTGCCCATGAAGAGTATGATCATGGATATTGTGGTAGCTGATGTTCCCCCCAAGTTTTGCATGTTGTTGTCAAGGTCTTGTATTAAGAGACTTGGAGGGACGTTATAGATGGATCTCACATATGCCACCATTCCAGTCTTTGGGGGGGAACATAGGAGATTGTACAGAGAATCCCAGCTAGCCTACATAGTCAGTGATGAAGCGAACCCCACTAATCACCCCATATTTGCACTTGACACTGACTTAGGGTCTAGTTTGTTACAGGTCACCAAGACTCCTAAGGCCCCTTTGCAGATTAGAAAACAACCCATTCTCAATCAGGAGATGCCTCCTCCAACCACCTCTGTTTGGAATATGTTATTTGATGGAGCTTTCTCCAGTATGGGTGTAGGTGTCGGGGTGGTATTCGTGTCCCCTTGTCAAGAGACCATATCTCTATCATACAAGCTGAAATTTGAAGTCACCAACAACGTGGCAGATTATGAAGCTCTGGTTTTGGGATTAAGAGTTGCAAAGGAAATGGGAATTAAGGAGATGACTGTGTTTGGAGATGCAGAGTTGATCATCCATCAAGTAAAAAACATTTATCAGGCTAAGCATCCTCGTCTCAAGAATGACAGGAACGAGGTATGGGACCTAGTGGATAATTTCTTCTTGGCTTTTAACATTTCTTTCATTCCAAGGGAGGAAAATGATTCAACAGACTTTTTAGATGTCGTGGCTAGTTTGCTTGAAGTTTCCACCCCGCCCACTGTCGGATCCGATGTTGAAATAAAATATAGACCCTCTGTACCGGACAATGTCAAACATTGGAAGGTATTTGAAGATGATCAAGAGATCGAAAAGTTTCTTCAATCCGTTGATGACTTTTCTGCGTTGCACATAGATGAGGATCCTGACATGGAACGAGAACATGACCATCACCCTAGAGAGTTTTTGAATAAAATTGTTGACCACCAGATTATTCAGCTACCAAGAAATCACATACCGAAAGGACTAATCCCATTAGAAAGGTTGTTCGATGGGAATGATGTGGCAGTAAAGGGTAGAGTTTCAGGTGATGATGCTGACACAACTGAGTGCAACGTAGGCACACCAGAGGAGCCTAAGTTTGTCAAGTTGTCAAGGAGTTTGACCGAGGAGAAGAGGGCCGAATATACTGAGTTACTGAGGGAGTTTGTTGATGTGTTCGCATGGACCTACGAAGACCTCAAAACATACGACACATCAGTCATTGAGCACAAGATCCCACTGAAAGAACAGGCTAGGCCATTCAAGCAGAAGCTAAGACAGATAAATCCCATGCTGCTACCTGTCATGGAGAAAGAAGTGAAAAAGATGCTAAATGCCCAAATCATTGTCCCCTTGAGATATTCTGACTGGGTGGCCAATTTGGTCCCAGTAAGGAAGAAAAGTGGCGAAATCAGACTCTGTTTTGATTTCAGAAACCTGAACAGGAGCTCAAGGAAAGATAATTATCCCTTGCCCAACATGGAGCACATATTGCAGAAGGTCACCGGTGCTTCCAGAATATCCATGATTGATGGTTTCTCTGGATACAATCAGATATCAGTCATGCCTGAGGACCGAGAAAAGACAACCTTCACCACTCCTTGGGGCACATTCATGTATGCCAAAAGGCCTTTTGGGTTGATGAATGCAGGAGCCACATTTTAGCGAGCCATGGAAATAGCCTTCATTGGGGAAACAGATACGTTTGTGGTGATCTACCTGGATGACATAACAGTCTTCTCCAAGACTGATAAAGAGCATCACTGCCACTTGAAGAAGGTTTTCCTAAAGTGTCGAAGGTATGTCCTATCTTTAAACTCCAAGAAATCATTGTTTTCTATGTAGGAGGGAAAGATATTAGGACATATAGTATCAGCAGAGGGGGTGATAATTGATCCCAGCAGGGTAGAATCAATTCAAACCCTGTCACTTCCCAGATCTAAGAAAGAGGTTCAGGCATTTTTGGGGAAGATTAACTTTCTGAGGAGATTCGTCTCAAATTTTGTCGAACTGGTAAAACACATTACAACCATGCTCAGAAAGGGAAGTGAAGTAAAGTGGACCACTGAACCCAGGGAATCTTTTGTCCAAATAAATAAGGCGTTGTCTGAGGCACCTGTGCTAATCAGTCCCGATTATTCCAAAGATTTTCTGATATTTTCTTTTGCTTCCTGTGATACAATAGCGGCAGTTTTGTTGCAGAAAAATGATCAAGGGAAAGAGCAGCCTATTGCTTTCTACAGCAAGGCATTGAGAGATGCAGAACTCCGGTATGAGATCATGGAGAAGCAGGCCTATGCCCTGGTGAAAGCTCTTAAAGCTTTCAGAGTCTATGTATTACACTCAAAAATCATTGCATATGTCCCTTCAACTTTTGTGAAGGGCATTCTTATACAGCCTGACATAGATGGGAGGAGAGGTAAATGGATCGCCAAGATCCTAGAATTTGATCTGGAGATTAAGCCCACCAAGTTGATAAAGGGGCAGGGTCTGGCCAAGTTGCTGGCTGAATCCAACTGCAAGGCCTTGGGAATTAACTTCATCAATGAGGAAGCTGAGTTGTCTAACAATCATTTCCAGGGTGCCCTATCACTAGCATCATGCCCCTGGTACAAGGATATCTTGTACTTTCTGCAAGAATTAAAGCCCCCTGATGGATTGGGAAAAAATAAGGCCAGGGCCTTATAGCTCAAAGCGGTCAGATATTGCCTCATTGACCAAGCCTTGTATTGGAAAGACCCTCTAGGGATATTACTAAGGTGTCTGGACCCGCAGCAAGCCTAGAAGGTTATGTTCGATTTCCATAGCGGTCTCTGTGGAGGTCATCATTTTTGGAAGACCACAGCTCACAAGATCCTCCGAGCTGGGTATTATTGGACCACCTTATTCCCTGATGTCTGCAGAGAAATCATAGCTTGTATCAAGTGCCAGAAGTTCTCAGGAAAGCAGCAACTCAAATATCTACCATTAAAGCCTATAGTAGTTTCAGCACCCTTTCAGCAGTGGGGGTTGGACTTTATCGGAGAAATTCACCCTCCCTCAAGTGGCTAGCACAGATGGATTCTGACTGCAACCGACTATTTCACCAAATGGATAGAAGTTGTCCCTACCAGAAGCACTTCCCACAAAGTGATTATCAGCTTCCTGGAAGATATCATAGCTAGATTTAGATGCCCTAGCAAAATTGTCACTGACAATGCCTCCCCATTTCGATCTGAGCCTCTGGTCAAGTTCTGTGAACAGTTCGAGATTTCACTGATTCACTCTACTCCCTATTATCCTCAAGGAAACGGACTAGCAGAGTCCTCCAACAAAATTCCGATCAAGCTCATTAAGAAGCTACTGGAGGACAATAAAAGGGCCTGGGACTCAAAGCTCAAATTTGCTCTTTGGGCTGATCGGGTGACAACCAAGAAATCCTTGGACATCTCACCTTTCCAACTTTTTTATGGAATAGAGGTCATTTTCCCCACTCAGGTCGCCTTATCTGTGGCAAATTTCCTCTAGGACTTTGAAGGAGAACCTAACCATGTGGTCAGAAGGATTCATCAGATGGTGGAAGTGCAGCAGATCAGAGAACATGTCATGAACAGGGCCTACAATCATCAGCAGAAGATCAAGCAGGCTTTTGACAAGAAGAGAAAAAAGAAAGAATTCGAGCAGGGTGATCTGGTGCTCAAATGGGATGCACCCAGGCAGGAGAAGGGAAAACACAGTAAATTTGATGCCCCCTGGTTCGGGCCTTTCAAGATCCTTGAATTATTTTCAAACAACATTTAAAGGTTGCAGGATCTGGAAGGCGAAGAAGTCTTCAATGGCCCAGTAAATGGGCATTTATTAAAAAAATGTTTTCTGTGAGCTACAGTTGGCTCTTTATGTTTTGTTTTGTAAATATTGTTTTTGTTTTCAACCTAATAAATGACTCCATATCCCAACAGCAAACGAACTGAATCTGCAAAAGAGTTATTAGAGCATCACAGGGATGACTCTATCCCCCATGGAGCCAAATGTTAGCGATATTTCTTGTAACGGGGGTTAGGATGCAAAGGAATGGGTTAAAACCCACTTGTCCTAAGTTTGGAATTCTTACGCGCCTGTGGTAAGATAAAAGCAAGATTGGGCAGCAGAAATTCGCGCGCCCATATCAACGGTTCATATAGGATTCCCCCCCCCACACATTTCTAGCTTTAAGCAGAGGGGGGGGTCCGGAATCGAAGGCGCATCTCTTCGACGGTCCTAATCGGAGCGCCCGAATCAACGACGCTCAAGGAAATTCTGGACCCCCCTGCCTTTCTACCTTTAAGCCAAGGGGGGGGGTTCGGAATCGGGCGCGCAGCTTCCCAACGGCCGAGATCTAAGCGCCCGGATCAACGACGCTCGTGTGACCCCATCCTCCTCAGTTGCTCTATGTTTAACCAACGTGGGCCCTTCCCCCCATTATGTCATCTTCCTGAGCCACATTTCCCCTCCTGCCATGTGTCCCGCTCCCCTCCACGTCAGCCTCCCACTAAAATGTGCCCATCACATCTCCTCTCATGCCTCCTCCGCTTATCTCCTTTTTCCATGTGTCTCCCCTGTACCCTCTCTCACCCCCTCATCTCTTCATGCCTCTCCCTCATAGCTTTGGCGCCACTATTCCCGTCGTGCGCCCCATTCTTCGCGCTGGCCTCCACATCTATGCATCAGGTCATTCAGTTAGTCCAGGTGGCAGCACGAAGGGTCGTCCACGTCCCCGAGGTGTCGAGTTGGTCGGACCATCCTCAATCCCAAGGAATCAGTTATTGAAGCGGTCGGTGGTGGTTAGACATCGTCTCCATCATAATTGGAAAGTCCGGCGACGAATTAAAGGCACATCGATTCACCCACGGAGCTGTCAGAAGTCCAATTTCGTCCACCGTTGGTGCACGATTATTCAAAGATTGCAGCTGCAGATTGTCAGAAGCCATGCAGATGCAATGTGTGTAATGCGACGTCTCGGTTTTGTTGTTGTTGTTGTTTTGAGTATATGTAGGCGTTTTCTCTATTTTTGTATCTATTGATGGTAGAGCAAAGCTCCCGACTGTAAAGTTTTAACAACCATTATGGTTCCCTAGTTATGCATCTGTGTTTGAGATTTCTTGTTTTATGACAAACAATTTTCCTTTTCCATCTATGTTTCATCTCATGCCAGAGAGTTCATGATCGAATGCTTCGTATGGATTAGCACAGTTATGTTATGATAAATGATTTATTGTTGCATTACTGTTTTCTCTGGTTTCCTGCGTTTGGGTGCAAGAAGATCTTGCCTTCAGATGCCTGCTTTCACAGTCTGTTAGAAACCTGAGGCTTATAACAGACTCCTGCACTTTTCTTATACAAGCCTTCCAATTGCTCACCCTTATTACAACTCATTGTTTGAAGTTTATCTAAGACCTCACTTGCCCATGCATGTCTGGCCTAGTTTCGGAGTTGAGATGATATTGTTCTCAGTTTTCTTCCATTTGATCCTCTTTTTATAAACAAATCGTGACATTAAACCGATGGGTGTCAGGCTCTGCTCCTGCAAGCAATTCAGGAGTGACTTCTGACGCTAACAGTTCTATGATACCGGATTCCAACATTCTGTCAATTTCTGCCTTCACTTTTTTCTTATATATTGGATTCAGTCGATAAGGTCTTTGTCTGAAAAGTCTTACTTCAGGTTTGAGAGGTATCTTCATCTCTCCTAGCTCTTTTGTTATGCCTTTCATCTCTGTAAAGGTTGTTTGGAACAAGTTACTGTATTCACACAATAACTTTGTTATTATTTCTACTATTTGTTCATCCCAATAGTCTCCAATACTTGCCATTTTAGGGTTATCAGTTGTCCCAATGTTGACTTTCTTCACCTTTATTGGTGCAGTAAATACTTATGACTACATAGATGGACCTTCCACCTCTCTTTCTACTTCAATTTCTGTAATCTGAATACTGTGCGGGTCATCTTCATCCAGTGCCTCCTCTTCAACATGATAGCATGACAATGGTTCTTTGTTGTCTGTTTATTCTGTTATTGATACTCTGTCATGAGTTCAACCTCTAGTTCATCAATAAATATTACACATTTTATCTTCTTTAGTGTTGAATCAATGTTGGGGTTCTCATGTTCAAATGAGAAGGTTACTACAAAAAAAAATTGTAATGTTTTCCATTCTGTAGTGCCTCTGCGCATCTCCTGGTCTACATACCAGTTCTCTGGGATTCCTTCCAGTGTGTTAATGAAGTGATGAGGCCATTCTTCTGGTGGTTTCATCCTCCATTGTGTTATTCACTTCTCCAAGTGTTCCACTAGTGTTCCTTTCCCATCATACCTCTGCATTTTATTGCTTTGCACCAAACCTAATGCACAGTAACCGTTTACATTGGTACAAGTCCTGAATTGTTTCTTTGTGTGCACCCCACCATCTTGAAGGTGTGGCCTTAAGTGCAATATCTAGGGCTAAGAGCCTTTTATTTTCTAACAATTATTCTTCATATTTTGTCAAAAATTTCTCTAATTCATTTACCCCATGAAAACTGGGAGGTTCTCTTATCTCTGTACCAACCCATCTTACTGAGCGGTCTATTATTGCGCACCTTCTTGTGGAAACTTCATGTAATATATGTTGTTAATTCTCCAAACTTGTATCTGAGATAGAATCACATGATGTGATGCTTCTCCAGATGAGTACCCCATCTACATTTGGGTTAACATAATCTTCTTCTTGCGCGGTGGTTCTGTACAACTGGTTTATTTCCTCCAAATCCAGACAGGTGGGTTCTACAAACTTGTCTCCTTCTGAAGGATCTAATGGTTCAATAACTCTATATTCACCTTATTCAAATGTCATTTTCATTGACTTTAGGTTGATTATGGCATGGTTATCAAATGCCCAGTCCAGTCAAAGCAATGTTGGATAAGGTGTTGTGCCATATACTATCTCTATTACTTCAAAGTCTGCCTTAGTGCGTACTACATCCAAATATGTCGTCGCACCTTTAAGCCTTCCAATTGGAAAAACTCTGTGTTGAATAGATAATTTCAACTGGACAAGTGAATAGCCTAGTGTGGGTTCTCCCATACACTGCCATGTCTTCTTAGGTAACACATTTACTTCAGAGCCTAAGTCTAGTATAATATCACCCATGTTGAAATCTTCAATGTTGGCATTCAGTCTCAATTCATTGCTTGTCCTTCTTCTTGAATGAAGATAATTCATTGTTTTCTACTCTAATTTTCCTTCTGCCTCTGTGTGACATCTTTCCAGTAGATTTTTCAATATATTAATAGATGATGGGTCATTTAATAGTTTAACACATGATTGTAGAATTTTTTTTTATGTTACTTACTTTCTCTAAGGGTTGTGCTTCACTAGTACGGTCCATTGAGGAATGCATATCATACATAGGAGAGTTCTGATTTTGTTGTGCAACTGATGTAGACCCAACATTTTGCTTAAGAAACTCTTGTCTTGCCTCCTTGAAAGTTTCCTTTTCTTTCTGTGCATCAAACTGCTTCTATGGTTCAATATTATTCTTCACCCATTGGTGTTGCGTTGGATCTTGTCTTACTGCGTCAGTTCATGTCTTAGCTCCACCTCGCGTGACTATATTGATGTTTCTTCCATCATCCCTTGCTTCTACAGAAATCCACTGAACATTCTGGTTGTTCTGGTTTCTCTTTTCTTGGATATTTCCTAAAAGTGTTGGAAATTCCTTTGTATCATGGTCTGTTGCGCGACAATACATACATGTCGCAGGTGGAAGTGGGCATAACCTTGCATAATGTCTTGGATTTTGGCACTTGTGGAAAACCACTGGGCCTCTTCCACGTCAAAATCCTTCTCTACCTTGTTCTCCACCTTTGTATCCAACTCGATCTCCTCGCGGTGCATTGTACTGAGGTACCTGATTATACTCCACGGGGTTATATTATGGTTGCATAGTGTTATATTGTGGTTGTGCAGTGTCATATTGTTGTCACACATTGTTATATGGTGGGGGTACTTGGTTGAACTGAGTTGCAACTTTTCCTGTCATCATTTCTTCTTGCACCCTATAAGTATCTGAAGTTCTTTCTCTCATTAGCTCCATTGTCCTAAAATATTTATCATCATGACCCACTGACTTGCAAAAATTGTAGTAAGAACTCTTCAGTATTGTTTGATACTTATGCATCATTGGAAAATGATATGGATGATTCCCATGCATCTTACATATCTCTCACCATGGTCCTTCTGTTGGCAAAGGGTTTGGTACTCTTGTTTCGATATATTGCGTGAAATTTGGACATTTGTTCTCGTGGTGTCCTTCTATCATGCATGTGGTACACCAAAAAAATTCTCTTTTCTCTTCTCCCATATTCTGGTTGAGTTGAAATTTTAGGTTCTTCATATCCTCCTTCAACTCCTCTATTTTTGGATCTGTCTTCTAATATTGGTTGTCCTCTAGTTGTAAGGTTGCTTGCAGAGCCTCTACCTGAGTTTGGATTTTTGTTGTCTTAATGGGTATTTCAAATGTGGTAACTGTGAGTTCACAAATAGATGTCTATGTTTCATGTCAGTAATTACATACATCAACTTACCTTTCAACCATTTGAACCTATGATCAATCTCCCAAACAGACTCACCTGGTTTCTTCCTGATTTCAATCATCTCATTCATGTACTGATCTTCTGAGTTAGGCTTCTAAAATTCATTTATCAGTAGTTTCTTCACATATGAAATAGTCCTTGTTTCTCCTGGTGGATTGTTTACATCTAGGCTCATGTACCAATCCAGTGCACAGTCTCTTATCATGATAACTAACTGCGTAAGTTTTGTGATCCAGATTATTTTTAGCACAAAATGGGAGTGGAGATATAATAAAGAAATATATTAGAGATATTGTAGATATTCAATAATATAATAGAAATGTATCATAGATGCAACCATAAACACAGATATACAATAATACATGATTTCTATTAATGAAATAAATGTACAAGGACTGTAAAAATATAGAGTGAAAGACTTGCTAGAATGGTGACAACTTATCTCTGAGAAGAGATGTGACGGCTACTCGCATTCGCAAGAAGATGATTACAATGAGGATTTGAAGACCTTTTTACAATAAACAGGAATGTTAAAAACCCTATACATCCAAAAACCTAACCCTAGGAGATGAAGCGCCAAAAGTCATGTGGGTCTCGTTTGGGTAAGTTAGTACATCAACTTCCTAGGGTCGTAACTTTTGCATACGATCTTCGTTTTAGGCATATGGTAGCTCGTTGGAAAGGTATCATTGAGGAGATTAATTTTGTGGGATAAATGATTCCTTCATATATCATTGAGAATATTGATCCCGAAAAACTTTCATTTAGGCCCTCAAAATGGCCCCGGAAGTTAAAACTGCTAAAAATAGTAAATTGCCAAAATTACTAGAAAACTGTTTTGAGCCAATTGGAAAAGGTGAGTGGCCACCGATATCCACTTGGATAAATCCTCCCTCCTTAGGAAGTGATGGTATCCATTTCATTGAGTGCCTGGGGGAGAGGGAAAATCATTTGTTGAATCTGCATCTTGGTGAGTTGCTTGCCTTGTTGGAGACATTGCGTTGCACAGTTTGTGGAAGTATGTCACGAACCTGTTGAGGCTGTAGATGTTTAACAAGTCGAGTTACATGAGAGGATGGTGTGCAGAAGGAATATTTGTGCTTTGTTGCAACCTTGTCGACCTGCTTTTGTTGGATAAAAGATTCTTGGGGCGAGGTTGTAGTGGTTGCAATGTCCTTATGTTCCCCTTTTGAACAGATTGTGAAGAAGATGAATTTTGTAGTATGAGATACTACCTTGCGGCACTGTTTAGGTGGAACGATAGTCGAAACTACGTTTGGTATTTTGTATTAATGACCCCCTAGAGAAACAATGACACTGCGGGGTCGAGACTCATAAATAGCATGGCATATCCACATATATGGTTGGCCCAAGAGAACATCACAAACATCCAGTGGGGAAACATAACATAATACCTCATCCTTGAAGGGATGGATGTAGTATAACAATCGACACTATTGACTGACACAAATATCTTGTCCTTGGCGAAGCCACGTGATGTTGTATGGTTGTGGGTGTGGTGTTGTCGACAATCCCAACTGTTTGATGACCTCTATTGAGATGAGGTTCTTCTGGCTTCTGCTATCAACAATAAAATGTAGCGGGGTCCCCTTCAGGCACATCTGTGAATGAAAAAGGCGCTCCCCCTCTTTAGGATCTATTGGTTCTTCTAGTTGAATTGTTGTGGTCGCGAAAATTGCAGTGGGGTCTGCGTCAATGATCTGTCCTTTACCAGTATTTTCATAATTAGATTCTGAATTAGGGTTCGACTCCTCATCTTTGATCTCGGCCACCAATGACTGTTTTGAGCGACATTCATTAGTGTTGTGCCAGGGGATTTTGTGGAAATTGCACCATTTTCCAGTGTCCTTCTTTGTCTTCCTGTGACCCTTCTTTTCATGTGGATTGGACTGGTTTTCGAGAGACAGTTTGTTAAGGTTGTCTTTTTCATACTTTTGTTGTGGATTTGTAGACCCAAACTCCTATTTATTCTGGTTCTTAAATTTCTACTCGATTTTAACAGCATATCGATAAGTAGCACCGAGTAATGATATGTCTAGAAAATCCATTTCATTTTGGATGTATCTATGAGAGCCCCACGATATTTCAGAACCAAATGTTGTTTAGAGTCTTTGATACCCATATTGGTGTGCAAAGTATGGAATGCATTGGTGAACTCTAGAACTTCTTGGCCCCTCTCTTGCCACGGTGTGGTCCATCTCATGTACTGGTCCTCATAGTTTCCAACAAGGTAATATTGTTCCTTTACCGCATCCACAAAAAAATCCCAAGTGGGATCAGCCCCATATATTCTAGACTCCTCTATGGAACTTTTCTCCCAATAAGTTTCCCACAAATGTTTGACATGAGGGAGAGATTTAAGGAGTGCGAAGGTGATCTTTTCTCTATCGAAAAAATTGAGAACAAAGAAATAACCTTCTAGCAGAGTTAACCATTTTTCTAGGGCTTCTGCATCTATCTTTCCTTCAAATACAAGAATATAAAAATTAAATTGTACCTTGAAAGGAGAGGTTCCTCCAAAGTGGTCGCTTGATGAAGATGTGTATGCTACTATTGGCAAGCGTTGAAGGATGTGGGAAAAATTCTCCATCATTTCGTCCCTCTGTCGTGTGAGAGCTTGCTCAAGCAACAAATTGATAGGATCATCTGCTCCATCGTTTTTCTTTTCTTTTGATATTGAGGGTTTCTTGGGTGTGAGAGAGTGATTGTATTCAAGAGATACAAGCTTGATACCCAACTTTCTATACTCGGACCTCGTCGGGGACATGCACTCAAAAAATGATCAAGAGCAACCTGCTCTGATCCCACTGATCCGGATTATTTTCGGCATGAAATGAAAGCGGAGATATAATAAAGAAATGTATCAGAGATATTGCAGATAATCAATAATATAATAGAAATGTATCATATATGAAACCATAAACACATATATACAATAATACATGATTTCTATTAATGAAAGAAATTTATAGAGACTGTAAAAATACAGAGTGAAAGACTCGCTAGAATGGTGACAACTTATCTTTGAGAAGAGATGTGATGGCTACTCACATTTGCAAGAAGATGATTACAATGAGGATATGAAGGCCTTTTTACAATAAACAGGAATGCCAAAAACCCTATAAATCCAAAAAACCTAACCCTAGGAGATGAAGCGCCAAAAGTCATGTGGGCCTCGTTTGGGTAAGTTAGTACATCAATTTCTCGGGGTCGTAACTTTTGCATACAATCTTTGTTTTAGGCGTATGATAGCCTGTTGGAAAGGTATCATCGAGGAGATTCATTTATGGGGATCAATGATGCCTTCACCTATCATTGGGAATATTGATACTAAAAAACCTTCATTTATGCCCTCAAAATGGCCCCGAAAGTTAAAACTGCTAAAAACAGTAAATTGCCAAAATTGCCATAAAACTGTTTTGAGCCAGTTGGAAAAGGTGGGTGGCCACCGATATCCACTTGGATCATTTTTTATTTTCATCTGTGATCTTATTTTCTTCCTAGATATTCTCAAAAATGAATAAGTGTTTTTCAGGGTCCTTTGATCTGCCTCTCCCGAAATTATGGTAAATTGATGGTGGGATCATGTCCTTCCATTTTAAAATGTGTTGACCTACTACCTCTGTGTGGTGTAGATACTTGATTGATACCTCCTGAACTGGAAACTCTAATTTCTTGTCCTTGTTTGGATGTATTTCATGTTGCCTTTCTTCAACTAAAATTAGGTTGTATAAATGGTGGTGTTATTTCTTGTGTACTAGTCGCACATGGGGTTATGGGTTCCACACTGACCTGGACTGGAGTTTTGCCTTCTGTTCCTGCCCTTGGAATTCTTGTATTTCTTTCATATGTTGCGTGAAATATTTCCTCAATATGCTCGACAGATCGAAGATCCACTACCTCTTCCTCATCACTTTCCAAGTCCTCTCTATCAATTATGGGTCTCTTCTTGTTATTCATCTTATATTGGTAGGGTGATCCACTACGTGTCTTTCTAGTTGATTCCATTATCTACTTTATCTTATCTTCCTCCATCATGATTGGGTCCATGGCCTCCTACTTCTTTCCCTTATCCATTTCTTCCTCCATTTCTCCACCTCTTGTCAGTGCTTCCCACCTTCCCCCATGCACGAATGGAAGTTTAGTTGTCTGCTTCCATCGCCATCACACTGTTGTTATACAATAAGATATTGATTGAAGTAGACAATGATCTGATATACCTACCTCTAGGTCCTTTCAGAAAATTGTGCATTGTTGCGCTGTAAGACTTCTCAGTATCTACTGAAAATTTGGTGATAAATCCTGCAACAATATTGTCTAACCAGAAACATATTGTACGCATAAACTTGTTATTAACTTGTTGTAATTGAGCGATCTCCACGGGATTCCACTCCAATTGTCTTATTTGATTTGTTGGGTAATTGTCTTTTAACCTCAATAGCCACTTCTGCAACACATGTGGGAAATCACAGAAAATTACCTCATGCAGGTCGAAAAATACTTAGGGTTTCTGTTATCTTTCTATGCAAACTCAAGTTCCTTTGTTTTGAACCATCTTTAGATCTTCGCCTTTGTTGGATTCCATGGTATAAAAAGTACTTTTTATACCTTCATTCTCTGCATGATTCTTCTATGGATCTCGTCCACTCAATCCCATGCAATTCCAGAAGGCAACAGAACCATTTATTGGGTTTAATATCTCTTCTAATTCTACTTCTCAGGCTGACCCAGGTTCAGATCTAAACAGGTTTCCAACAAAACCCTCTAAAATTATCGACTCTCTTGGTAAACCATAAGGCAACACAACACACAAAGTGCATTGTGCGGTCTCACCTAAGATAGTTCTATGGGTGACTGCAATGCTCAAGTGCTTGCAGTCTAGGAATGAGTGGGGATTTGGGATTGTATTTTATCTACTTCGGGCCTTTAAAAAATGATTATTCAATCTTTTATTCCTAGGATTCATTCATCTGTTAATCCCATGCACTCATTCTAATAGATATAACTTAACCATTCATTCATCCATTCATAAACTAACTACTGAAAGAAGGTAAATATGCAAGAAACATCACAGATAACACATGTTTTACCATGGTTCACCCCCTCCTGGGATACGTCCAAAAATATCTAGCTTCTATGTTCTTTTATTTAGATTTCTACAAAATATGGCGTTGCGCACACTACATCTCCCATTATACAATCATGAAAAATGTTAAATAACTTTAGTGGGGTGGACTAGATCACACCAGGCTCCTTAGCTTGTGCTCTAAACCTGAAAATCTGGCCTACTTGACTCTTCCACAACTCAACAACTTACAAAGTTATCAAAACTACAATAGTCGAACTGAATTGAACTAGTATTCTCTCAGCCACTGAACTAGTAACCTCGACCTAGACCTCCTAGGTTCTTATTTATACTATTTTACAAGCTTATTAGACATTAAAATATATACCAAAACCCTAACTCTAACATGGTTAGGTCTAACTTCCTGTGCACCTTGCATGTTTCTTTTCCTCACATGTGTTTCTTTTCCTGCCAGTTGTTCTTTTTGGAAGATTGGTTGTTGTCATTGATGTCAACCCTAGTCATTGGTTTTGGACCGTAAGATTGATGAAGGTATTTGGACATGAAGGAAACATGTAGATACAACACCCATGGATGGATATTATACATCATGTTGTTTCTCGTGGTATGTGGCACGTCACGTGGATCCTCATGGTTGAGGAGAAATGAATTTTTGAAGATGACAAAGTGAATTGAAGAAGGAAGTACAGGTCGACCCTGAAGATAATTAAAGAAA
>SNQJ01S0122808.1:0-15575 GCA_010110895.2 Picea sitchensis | reverse complement strand
TTGAAGAAACAATTAGAAGACTTTGAGAAACTAAGAGAAGAAACCATTTCCTTGAAAACTCTAATCGAAGAAGAAAGAAGAATAGGAGAAGTAAGAAATGTCCAAATGATGAAGAAAGAAGAAGATTGTGAGAAACTTGAACAATAATTTTTCGCATTGAGGAAGAGCATAAGAAACTCTCAAGTGCCAAAAGACTTAACACATCTTGGATGCATGGGTGAAACTTCATACAAAGAAGATGCAAATACCAACAATAAGGTTGAATAAAGAGCTACACAGATAGTTGATGAGAAGTGGACCAAGATACCAGAAAGAAGGAATGATTACAAAAGAGATGAATATCCAAGAAGACCTCCTACCTTGAGGAATCAAAGAAGCTTCAATCAGTATGAAGGAAACTACAGAAGAGTAGATCATGTACCCAGATGGACTACATCACAAATAAGGTCACTTACTCCAAGGTATCAAAATTTCTTTCTTGGTCATTGTTATACTTGCAAAAATTTTGGACATAAGGCAATTAATTGCAGAATCAATAAAAGGAACAACTATGAAAGAAACATGAATGGTGTAAATAAAAGATATGGTGTAAATAAAAGATATGGATTTGTCAACAAAAGTTATAATTTATTTTCCCCATTGATGGACAAATATATTGTATGCTACAAATGTAATTATCTTGGTCACAAAGCACAAGATTGCAAATATTTGAATGAAGATGTCCCTATGCCAACAACAGTATGGAAAAGGAAAGATATTCCAAACAATGAAGATTGTTGAATTGCATTGACTGCTAAAGAATGTAAAGAAGAAGATGAATGGTACATAGACAGTGGATGTTCTTCACACATGATCGGGGATCAAGATAAATTCATCAGCTTGAAGAGAAAGGGTGGAAATGTTTCATTTGGAGATGACTCATATTCCAAAATACTTGGAGAAGGTGTAGTAGAGATTGGAAGAAAAAATGTAAAAGCAAATAATGTCCTATTGGTTGAAGAATTGAAGCATAATCTACTCATTGTTAGTAAAATGTGTGATCAAGGATATACTCTCACGTTTGACTCGCAAATATGAAAATCAAAGAAGAAGGTTCAGGAAGATTGGTTGCAACTGTAACAAGAAGACCAAGTAACATATACGTCCTAAAACCACGAAAAATATCCAAGGAAGAAAGCGACCATAAAAATGAAGTGTTACTAAGTGTTATATGTTCAGGGGGAGCATCCCCAAAGAAGAGAGTTACATTTTGCCATTAAAGTCAGGGGGAGAAGCCCCACCCTTTTCCATTGATATCAAAGGGGGAGAGGAATTGGGATCATGATGATAGGGAGAGAATGAGTGTTGCCATCAATGACAAAGGGGGATATTGTTGGAATATTGGTTGTTGTCATTGATGTCAACCCTAGTCATTGGTTTTGGACTGAAATATTGATGAAGGTATTTGTACATGAAGGACAATGCACATGCGGATACAACACCCATGGATGGAAAGTATACATCATGTTGTTTCCGGTGGTATGTGGCATGTCACGTGGATCCTCATGGTTGAGGAGAAATGAATTTTTGAACATGACAAAGTGAATTGAAGAAGGAAGTACAGGTCGGCCCTGAAGATAATTAAAGAAAAGAATTACAAAATAAGAAAGTGTCAGGTCAGCCCTAATGTTAAAATGAAGTGACATAAATGGTATAAATACATATCATTATACATTCATTTTATACACAATTCAAATTTCAGAGGAAATCAGAAGTAAAGAAGGTCGGATTTCAAGGGAGGATGAAGTCTTTTGGTGATGTGTTCTAAGTTATGTTATTTACAGGTCATCTTACCATTTTCGCTATAATGTTTTTTATAGAATTATTCAAATGGTGAAATTGATATGGTATTGAGAAGACATAACTAGGTACTTCTGGTAAAAATTTCAGCTCTTTATTCGCTATAATTATGGAGATACACTCTGTGAAAGATAGGGTTTTTGACTAGTCTCGAAGCTAGTCATAAATAGGTGTTCCGGGTAAAAAAATCATAACTTATTCATAGAAAATCCAAATGAAGTGAGACAAATTTCATTGGAAATAGTACAGGCTTTATTTGCTTGTGTGAGAGTTTCAGAATCTGATTCTAAATATTGAGCGCGGAGCATTCTGTACAAGTTCGCTCTCCTAAATAAACCAGAATTTAATAAGGTCTACCATTCTTTCTATAACTTCTTTTTGGGGAGGATTCAAGGAGTGAAACTTGGAGGAGTTTCAGATAATCCATTGAGTAATATTATCTACAGGATCAGATTATTCCAAGAATTGAATAATTGTAGAAGTTGAAGAAGTCTCAGGAAGCATTATCAGGTTCTATGTGATGGTTGGTTTATGATGATGATTTAATGTAAAGTTTTATTATCTCTCATATATTCTTAGGTGGAAGGAAGGGGAAAGGATGGAGAGGTCAACCCTCTCTTGATATTGGAGGATTGTATCTTCCTCTTGGAGGTTTATCCCTCCCTTTATATTTGGAAGTTGTAGCTAACTTTGGAAGTCATTACTTCCCTTGCACAATAACTATTGATTATTTCTCATATATTGTGCATGGTGTATTGTGGTGTATTGGTGTAAATCTTATACTATTGTTCATTTCTCATTGGATATAATTGAATGGTTTAAGTATAATTTGAAAAATATTTTAAATTGTACTTGATATTGATTCACCCCCCTCTCAGTATCAACAGTTCTTCTCCAAAATTAGGCCTTTCCCTCCAAAATTGGTTTTTTCCTCAACATAATATTGCGCCCGATAATGTAATTGTTACGACAAAAGGAGAACTCGATCCCAACATTGGAAACATGCAAGGAATATTTCCAAGCAATATACAAAGTGCAATTGTAATAGTTTTGGTATTTACTTTGTAGATGGAAAAAAAGAGAGAAGTTAGTACTACCATCCAACAATTGAGCTAAATTTTGTGTGTGTTTGGACATTGTTTCTCTTAGATCATACAACCTTTTGGTTCTCCTATTAGAGATGTTTTGGGTAGTTTTAATATCATACTTTGGATCACTAGAACTCTTGGTTGACTCAAAAAAAAGTATATAGGTTGGCCGGTTTTGGACAAAACATAGTGGATTTGGATTCCAACTTTTGAAAAAAGGGGCATATAGAAATATTCCTATGTGTTTTTTCTAGATTGCTTATTGGATCTGTTAGCTCCTAGAAAATCAACCTCTCAAGTCTATATTTTCACCAAAGTTTGGTCATATCAGTTGTATTGGAAGGGTGACTAGTATTCTTCAAGGTTCACTAAGCTAATATTCTCATATTAAAAAATGTCTCAATTTGAGTTATCTTAAACCTAGAAGTGGGTCACAAGTTGTTTTCCACTTATGGTCCATATGACCCATCATTTCACTTGAAATTAAAAAAATATGTCCATTTTTTAATAAATCCTTATTATGACAGGTTAGTAGTGCAAAGCGTTATTTTAACACTAAGTGTGCTACCAAGTCATGAGGAAAGCTTTGTTTTAAAATTTGAAGACTTGTGAAGTGAAAAAGGTAAACTCAAGGCTTTGTGTTAAAATTTTGGATATTGATAAGGCTTATTTCCCACCTTTTGTCTTCAAAATGGACAGTGATTTTTTGTTTTTCCTATGATGAACCTATGAATAAAGAGGCAAGTATGTTAAGGTTTTGGTGAGCACAATTCCAAGTCACTTGCATAGAATTTTATCTATCATGGCAGATTTATAGCCCTCACAAGAACAGAAGAGAAAATTTTGTGAAAAAATGAGGGTTTTGTTGCATTTTGGGAGCAGTGCGACCCTTTTGCGTAGTGCAACCCACACGACCCTTCTTCACAGTGCGACACATGGCATGATGCTTCTAAGTAAGGTTCGAAAATTAAGTTTTTAAAGGCCTTCCCATTATTATTTTCTCGATTTTGATGATTCATTGGAAATTAGACACGTTTGGATAATTGAATTAGTCTCCAGAGTTCAAAATGGACTCTTAAAAGTTGGCCAAAAACATCCCTGAACTAGTGCGACGCTTCTGCAGTTTTGGACGCTACACTTCTGTCAAACTTTCAAATTTTTGAATTTTTCCTGTTTTGGTCAAAGATGATTTCCTCTTAAGTTTTTGGGTGATTATTTATGGTCTAGTTTGATGGTCATCACCTTACATACATTTTTAAATCAAATTATCAACTTACATGACTTAATGATGTACCTATTATATCATGATCTTCTTACTAGCTAGAATTTTGCTCGCGGATTCCTGAACAAGCATTCTTGCTTCCTTCCTCATCACAAGTGATAATTTTGGTTCCAACAGTATACAAAGAATGTAATTGTAGTGTCCCTATGAAGGTATAGGTTCAGACTCCTTTCAGAAGTGTGTATTGGCATATGAGGATCCTAGCAAGCCATTAATTCATAGTAATCTACATACCCTGCATATTTTGTTTTGTTACAACAAGTTTTGATTGATCAGCAAGTCAATGGTGAATATGGATATGTTAGAGATGTTGCAGAAGATTTTACTCAAGGTCCTAAAACAACATACATCTGTGTATCATTTTTCAGAAAGGTTGTGTGCTTTTCCAATGCACTTGAGCTACATTTGAAATTGCAGACCCTTATTTCTTGCAAAGGAGGTATAAGCGAGGTTTGATGGTAAGATTTACCTTTCATCATTGTGTTTGAATGTTTTATTATGTCATATGGTGTTCATATTAAACTTCCCAACCTTCAGTAATCCTCCAAAGACTTTTCTTCATGCATAAAAGTCAAAACATCCATCTACAACAAGTTGGTAGCACAAACTGTGTTTTTCTTGTGTATTGCGCTACCAACTCTTCAAACTTTCAACATGGATGAGATTTGGTAAAAATTCGACTTGGAAAGAGGATTTTTGGGTCAAGGTGGCCACATATATTTGAATATAATATCATTCTCCATCAAATCATGCAGGTGGCACTTCATTTCCTCAATGGAAACATTCTAGGGATCAAATCCTAGATTGTAGGAATATGACTAGATTTTGGAAATCTGTGTTTTCCTGTTTTAGTCACTTTATTTGGAGAAATATTATGAGGATATGGAAATATATTTTTCGAAAGTGAGAGAGTTTTTTCACAAGCACGAGCTCATATTCAAAAATATCTCTCTGTGTTCCAAAATCTATTTTGATTCGGGAGATATAGGTCAATCTTTCAGCAGCATATTTCCAGAAATTTTATACTCTGTTTTTGCTAGCCACCTCACAAATTCGGATTTGAGTTGGATATCTTCAACAAACTAAATATAGGTGAAGAGGTTATGAGATACATATATTTTGGATATATATGAGCATGTAATATCTCTGTAAATAGGACCAAAGGGAGGAGCTAAAGGGGGGAACTTGGATACTTTGAGAGACTCTTTTATTGTAAAGACTTTTGATAATATATAATGGAATCATAAGCTTATTTCATTGTTATTGTTCATACCTCTATTCATTCATCTCTTCCTATACTTATGACTGAATGTCATGTTCATTTCTTTGTTTACTCAATGACTGATAATTGTCATCTTGTCTTTACATTGGTAAACTAGAATTATAAGTATTCTTCCTTGTTATAATCAACCTTTCATTTATGTTTTTAATATACCTAATCTTGTTGATATAGTGAGTGTTTTCCATCCATCTGAGATTAAAACTTTATGATCAATACCTTTTGAGATCCTTATCTTGTCTAGATATGTTCAAGTGTATTGAGTGAGGGAGTTATTGAATGAGTTATTCATTTTCTGATCCATTTTTATACATTTCATTGAACATTTGATTAAGTTACCAAGCTTACTCAACCTACAACCTTGAGTGACTCTTGGAGTGATAAAAAATTGGTGTCGTTTCCNTTGAGTGAGGGAGTTATTGAATGAGTTATTCATTTTCTGATCCATTTTTATACATTTCATTGAACATTTGATTAAGTTACCAAGCTTACTCAACCTACAACCTTGAGTGACTCTTGGAGTGATAAAAAATTGGTGTCGTTTCCAGGGAAAGGAGTTTGAAGAAATATTCCCTGGGAGACAACATAGTTCTAGCCTTTGATGATAGAGAAAGGTTGGGCATCATATTGGTTGTAATATTCTATCTGGAGACTCCATGAAGGACGAATTCAGTGGCAACTCAACAAACTTCAAATGTCAAAGGCATTTGCTGCTCTTTTGGCTTGGAGGTTTTCACCTCTCAATTTTTCTACAATTCCTAGTTTCCCACATCCAGTACCTCATTTGACAGAATGGGGAGATTTTATGCTTATCTTCAGAGAGAGGAAAGAAGACAATCCTACAGAACACCTCATCAAGTTCCACGAGTGCATGGATCTACTAGATCTACAACATCAGTATCTTCACATGATGTTCATGCATTCATTGGATGGTGATGCACGTAAGGGGTATTTCTCATTACCTCCTTATAGTATTTCATCTTTGAAAGAGTTTCACAGAGTATTCAATGAGAATTGAAAAAGGTACTTTTCAGATGAGTTTTTATTTGAAAATTGTTGTGAGGAATATGAATTGCATAATGAGATTGAAGTTATAGATAGAGAAGAATTTCTCCCTCACAATATGCAAGAGCTCTCTAATGATCTTCAAGATATAAAGGATGATAATATTGATGATTGCATTGCTGAGGATGCTTTAGATGAACCTTTTGATTAAAATCTAGATGAGAAGGATGATAATGATGGGGAAGAAGGTGATGTTATTTCAAATATGTTTCAAAATCATATTATTGATGATTATATGCAAAAATATTCATCTCTGCCATTAGTATTTTATCTTGATGTTCCTATATTTGAAAAAAATAGTGATGATGAGGAATATTTAAAAGTTTATGAAGGCTTGTTGACTAATGGAAACTCATCTAGTTCTAATTTTCAACAAGGAGATGATTAGCAATGTAATTATGCTATGGTTGAAGATAGTTATGACTCTGTTGTTCAAAATTCCAATGAAAATATCCTTAGTTTCGGTACATCTTTTAAAGATATCATTGTTGGGGAAAGTAATCAACAGTTCTCGCATGACACATTTTTAAAGACTTATCCTTCATTTGATCATAATGGAGACAATGATGTAGAAGAACAGAACATATCTCTTCTTTTCTCTCAAAAAATGTCAGTTGTAATGGGCCACCACATCATAGTGATGGATCTGAGTCACAGGGATATAGAAAAGGGGAATACATACATGAGAAATCAAATATTTTGAATATGTATGATGGTGATCACAGTTTTGAAGATCCAGTGGCAGCCTTACTAGAGTCTTATTTTTCATACTCCTTTTAGTTTTCATATTTTATCACGTCACTTGCATTTGACAGTAAGTGTGATCTCCTGAAAGAGTTTTTATGGGCACTGTTTTGATTTTATTATTATCTTCTAATCAATGGCATAAAAAGAATCTTTTCAGTCATGATTTTACTTGTATGGCTTCATTGGAAGCATGATTTCACTTGATCAACAAGCAGTACAGTCTATTAGAGTAGGAGTGGTGAAAATAAGCTCAGTAGTTGAGAATTTGTTTTCAGTTTTATGTTGGTTTGCAGTATGAAGTTTTTCAGTTTTCAATGAGTAATCAGAGTTGTTTTCAGTATATCAGGGTTTGACAGAAGTGAATATCAAATCTTGAAGGTTTGCAGGGAATTGGTTACACAAGCCCCATGACTCCATAGCCCAATGGACAAGGCAACTAGAACTACTAGGTTCTTAGAAACCTCACATGGAAGTTTCCATCCCATTTGGAGCCAGATATTAGCTCCTAGAAAATCATCCTCTCAAGTATATCTTTTCACCAAAGTTTGGTCATATCGGTTGTATTGGAAGGGTGACTAGTAGTCTTCAAGGTTCACTAAGCTAATATTCTTATATCAAAAAATGTCTCAGTTTGAGTTATCTTAAACCTGGGAGTGGGTCACAAGTTTTTTTCCACTTATGGTCCATATGACCCATAATTTCACTTCAAATTACAAAAATATGTATATTTTGTAATAAATCCTTATTATGACAAGTTGGTAGCGTAAAGCGCTATTTTAACACTAAGTGCGCTACCAACTCATGAGGAAAGCTTTGTTTTGAAATTTGAAGACTTGTGAAGTGAAAAAGGTATACTTAAGGCTTTGTGTTAAAATTTTGGATATTGATAAGGCTTACTATCCACCTTTTGTCTTCAAAATGGACAGTAATTTTGTGTTTTGCCTATGATTAACCAATGAAATAAGAGGCAAGTATGTTAAGGTTTTCATGAGTACAATTCCAAGTCACTTGTAGAGAATTTTATCTATCATGGAAGATTTATAGCCCTCATAAGAACAGAAGAGAAAATTTTGTGAAAAAATGAGGGTTTTATTGCATTTTGGGAGCAGTGCGACCCTTCTGCGCGGTGTGACCCTTCTGTGCAGTGTAACCCTTCTTCACAGTGCGACCCACGACGTAACGCTTCTGAGTAAGGTTGGGAAATTTCATTTTTGAATGCCTTCCCATTGGTATTTTTTCGATTTTGATGGTTCATTGGAAAGTAGACATGTGGGGCTACTTGAATTAGTCTCCAAAGTTCAAAATGGACTCTTAAAATTTGGCCAAAAATAGCCATGAACTAGCGTGACACTTCTGCAGTTTTGGACACTACGCTTTTCTCAAACTTTCAAATTTTTTAATTTTTCCTGTTTTGGTCAAAGCTGATTTCTTCTTAAGTTTTTGGGTGATGATTGATGGTCTAGTTTGATGTTCATGAACTTACATACATTTTGAAATCAAATTATCAACTTACATGACTTAATGATGTACCTATTATATCATCATCTTCTTACTAGCCAGAATTTTGCTCTCGGATTCTTGAACAAGCATTCTTGCTTCCTTTCTCATCACAAGTGCTAATTTTGGTTCCAACAGTATAAAAATCATGTATTTGGAAATTCCCTATGAATTTACAGGTTCAGACTCCTTGCAGAAGTGTGTATTGGAATATGAGGATCCTAGCAAGCCATTAATTCACAGTAATCTACATACCCTGCATATTTTGTCCTGTTACAAAAAGTTTTGATTGGTTAGAAAATCAATGGTGAATATGGACATGTTAGAGATGTTGCAGAAGATTTTCCTCAAGGTCCTAAAAAATCATGCATCCATGTATCATTTTTCAAAAAGGTTGTGTTCTTTTCCAATGCACTTGAGCTACATTTGAAATGGCAAACCCTTATTTCTTGCAAAGGAGGTATAAGTGAGGTTTGATGGTAAGATTCATATTTATTCATGGTGTTTGAATGTTTTATTATGTCATATGGTGTTCATAGAACACTTACCAACATTTAGTAATCCTCCAAAGTATTTTATTCATGCATAAAAGTCAAAACAACCATCTACATCAAGTTGGTAGTGCAAACTATGGTTTTCCTGTGTATTGCGCTACCAACTCTTCAAACTTTCAACATGGATGAGAATTGGTCAAAATTCGACTTGGAAAGAGGATTTTTGGGTCAAGGTGGCCACATATATTTGAATATAATATCATCCTCGATCAAATCATGCAGGTTTCACTTCGTTTTGTCAATGGAAACATTCTAGGGATCAAATCCTAGATTGTAGGAATATGACTAGATTTTGGAAATATGTGTTTTCTTGTTTTAGTCACTTTCTTTGGAGAAATATTATGACGCTATGGAAATGTATTTTTCGAAAGTGAGATATTTTTTTCACAAGCAGGAGCTCCTCTTCAAAAACCTTTCTCTGTTTTCCAAAATCTGTTTTATTCGGGAGATATAGGTCAATATTTGAGCAGCATATTTCCAGAAATTTTATACTCTGTTTTTGCTAGCCACCTCACAAATTCGGATGTGAGTTGGATATCTTCAACAAACTAAAGATAGGTGAATAGGTTATGAGATACATATATTTTGGATCTATATGAGCATGTAATCTATCTATAAAGAGGACCAAAGGGAGGAGCTAAAGGGGGGAACTTGGAGACTTTGAGAGACTCTTTTATTGTAAAGAGTTTTGATAATATATACTGGAATCATAAGCTTCTTTCACTGTTATTGTTCAGACCTTTGTTCATTCATCTCTTCCTGTACTTATGATTGAATGTCAAGTTCATTTCGTTGTTTACTTAATGACTGATAATTGCCATCTTGTCTTTGCATTGGTAAACTAGAATTATAAGTATTCTTCCTTGTTATAATTAGCCTTTCATTTATGTTTTTAATATACGTGATCTTGCTAATATAGTGAGTGTTCTCCATCCATTTGAGTTTAAAACCTTCTGGTCAATACCTTTTGAGAGCCTTATCTTGTCTGGATATGTTCAAGTGTCTTGAGTGAGGGAGTTATTGAATGAGTTATTCATTTTCTGATCCATTTTTATACATTTCATTGAACATTTGATTAAGTTTCCAAGCTTACTCAACCTACAACCTTGAGTGACTCTTGGAGTGATAAAAAATTGGCATCATTGTTAGGAAAAGGAGTTTGAAGAAATATTCCCTGGGAGATGAAATAGTTCTAGATTTTGATGATAGGCAAAGGTTGGGCATCATATTAGTTGTAATCTTCTATCTGGCAACTCCATGAAGAACGAATTCAATGGTGACTCCAAAATATTCAAATGTCAAAGGAATTTGCTACTCTTTTGGCTCAGAGGTTTTCACCTCTCAATGTTTCTACAATTCTTGGTTTCCCACATCCAGTACCTCATTTGACAGAATGGGGAGATTTCCTACCTATCTTTAAAGAGAGGAAAGAAGACAATCCTGCAAAACATCTCATCAAGTTCCATGAGTGCATGGATCTACTAGATCTACATGATGAGGATGTTCACATGAAGATGTTCATGAATTCATTGGATGGTGATGCACGTAAGTGGTATTTCTCATTACCTCCTTCTAGTATTTCATCTTTGAAAGTGTTTCACAGAGTATTCAATGAGCATTGCAAAAGGTACTTTTCAGATGAGTTTTTATTTGAAAATTGTTGTGAGGAATATGAATTGCATAATGAGATCGAAGTTATAGATAGAGAATAATTTCTCCCTCACAATATGCAATAGCTCTCTAATGATCTTCAAGATATAAAGGATGATAATATTGATGATTACATTGCTGAGGATTCTTTATATGAATCTGTTGATTAAAATCTAGATGAGAAGGATGATAATGATGGGGGAAGAAGGTGATCTTATTTAAAATATGTTTCAAAATTGTATTGTTGATGATTATATGCAGAAATATTCATCTCTTCCATTAGGATTTTATCCTGATGTTCCCATATTTGAAAAATATAGTGATGATGAGGAATATTTTAAAGTTTATGAAGGCTTGTTGACTAATGGAATCTCATCTAGTTCTAATTTTTAGAAAGGAGATGATCAGCAATGTAATTATGCTATGGTTGATGATAGTTATGAGTCTGTTGTTCAAAATTCCAATGAAAAACTCCTTAGTTTTGATACATATTTTAAAGATATCATTGTTGGGGAGAGTAATCAACAGTTCTCTCATGATACATTTTTAAAGACTCATCCTTCATTTGATCATTATGGAGACATTGATGTAGAAGATGAGAACATATCTCTTCTTTTCTCTCAAAAATTGTCAGTTGTAATGGGCCACCACATCATAGTGATGGATATGAGTCACAGGGATATAGAAAAGGGGAATACATACATGAGAAATCAAAGCTTTTGAATCTGTATGATGGTGATCATAGTTTTGAAGATCCAGTGGCAGCCTTATTAGAGTCTTATCTTTCAGACTCCTTTCAGTTTTCATATTTTATCATGTCTCTTGCATTTGACAATAAGTGTGATCTCCTGAAAGAGTTTTTATGGTCACTGTTATGATTTTATTATTATCTTCTAATCAGTGGCATAAAAAGAAGCTTTTCATTCATGACTTTACTTGTATGGCTTCATTGGAAGCATGATTTCACTTGATAAACAAGTAGTATAGTTGATTAGGGTAGGAGTGGTGAAAATAAGCTCGGTAGTTGAGCATTTGTTTCCAATTTTCAGCTGGTTTACAGTATTAAGTTTTTCAGTTTTCAAAGAATAAGCAAAGTTGTTTTCAGTATATCAGGGTTTTATAGAAGTGAATATCAAATCTTGAAGGCTTGCAGGGAATTGGTTGCACATGCCCCATGAATCCATAGCCCAATGGACAAGGCGACTGGAACTACTAGCTTATTGGAAACCTCACAGGGAATTTTCCATCCCATCTGGAGCTAGATGTTAGCTCCTAGAAAATCAACCTCTCAAGACTATCTTTTCACCAAAGTTTGGTCATATTAGTTGTATTTGAAGGGTGACTAGTAGTATTCAAGGTTCACTAAGATAATATTCTCATATTAAAAAATGTCTCAGTTTGAGTTATCTTAAACCTAGGAGTGGGTCACAAGTTTTTTTCCACTTATGGTCCATATGACCCATTATTTCACTTCAAATTACAAAAATATTTCCATTTTGTAATAAATCCTTGTTATGACAAGTTGGTAGTGCAAAGCACTATTTTAACACTAAGTGTGCTACCGACTAATGAGGAAAGCTTTGTTTTGAAATTTGAAGACTTTTGAAGTGAAAAGGTATACTCAAGGCTTTGTGTTAAAATTTTGGATATTTATGAGGTTTATTGTCCACCTTTTGTCTTCGAAATGGACAGTAATTTTGTGTTTTGCCTATGATGAACCTATGAAGAAAGAGGCAAGTATGTTAAGGTTTTGGTGAGTACAATTCCAAGTCACTTGCAGAGAATTTTATCTATCATGGTAGATTTATATCCCTCACAAGAAAAAAAGAGAAAAATTTGTGAAAAAATGAGGGTTTTGTTGCATTTTGGGAGCAGTGTGACCCTTTTGCATAGTGTGGCCCACAACGCGACACTTCTGAGTAAGGTTGGCAAATTCAGTTTTTGAAGGCCTTCCCATTGGTATTTTATCGAGTTTGATGGTTCATTGGAAAGTAGACATGTGGGGATACTTGAATTAGTATCCAGAGTTCAAAATGGACTCTTGAAAGTTGGCCAAAGACAACCCTGAACTAGTGCGATGCTTCTGTAGTTTTGGACGCTACGATTCTGTCAAACTTTCAATTTTTTGAATTTTTCCTATTTTGGTCAAAGATGATTTTTTATTAAGTTTTTGGGTGATGATTGATTGTATATTTTAGTTTTCATGATATTTAATACATTTTGAAATCAAATTATCAACTTACATGGATTAATGATGTACCTAATATATCATGATCTTCTTACTAGCTAGAATTTTGCTCTCGGATTCCTGAACAAGCATTCTTGCTTCCTTCCATAAAAACTACTAATTTTGGTTCCAGCAGTATAAAAATCATGTATTTGGAGTGTCCCTATGAAGGTACAGGTTCAGACTCCTTTCATAAGTGTGTATTGGCATATGAGGATCCTAGCAAACCATTAATTCACAATAATCTACATACCCTATATATTTTGTTTTGTTACAACAAGTTTTGATTGGTCAGCAAGTCAATGGTGAATATGGATATGTTAGAGATGTTGCAGAAGATTTTATTCAAGGTCCTAAAACACCATACATCCATGGATCAGGTTTTAGAAAGGTTGTGTGCTTTTCCAATGCACTTGAGCTACATTTGAAATGACAAACCCTTATTTCTTGCAAAGGAGGTATAAGTGAGGTTTGATGGTAAGATTCAGTTTTCTTCACGGTGTTTGAATGTTTTATTGTGTAATATGGTGTTCATAGAAAACTTCCCAACCTTCAGTAATCCTCCAAAGTCTTTTCTTCATGCATAAAATTCAAAACCACCATCTACAACAATTTGGTAGCACAAACTGTGTTTTTCCTATGTATTGTGCTACCAACCCTTCAAACTTTCAACATGGATGAGCTTTGGTCAAAATTCAACTGGCAAGGTGATTTTTGGTTAAAGGTGGCCACATATATTTGAATATAATATCATCCTCCATCAAATCATGCAGGTGGAACTTCGGTTCGTCAATGGAAACATTCTAGGGATCAAATCCTAGATTGTAAGAATATGACTAGATTTTGGAAATCTGTGTTTTCTTGTTTCAGTCACTTTCTTTGGAGAAATATTATGATGATATGGAAATGTATTTTTGGAAAGTGAGAGAGTTTTTTCACAAGAACGATATGTTCTTCAAAAACCTCTCTTTTTTTCCAAAATATGTTTTTATTCGGGAGATATAGGTAAATCTTTGAGAAGCATATTTCTAGAAAGTTTATACTCTGTTTTTGCTAGCCACCTCACAAATTTGGATTTGAGGTGGATATCTTCAACAAAGTAAAGATAGGTGAAGAGGTTATGAGATCCATATATTTTTTATCTATATGAGCATGTAATCTCTCTATAAAGAGGAACAAACGGAGGAGCTAAAGGGGGGAACTTGGTGACTTTGATAGACTCTTTTATTGTAAAGACTTTTGATAATATATACTGGAATCGTAATCTTATTTCAGTGTTATTGTTAGGACCTTTGTTCATTCATCTCTTCCTGTACTTATGATTGAATTTAAACTCATTTATTTGTTTACTCAATGACTGATAATTGTCATCTTGTCTTTGCATTGTTAAACTAGAATTATAAGTATTCTTCATTGTTATAATTAGCCTTTCATTTATGTTTTTAATATACATGATCTTGTTGATATAGTGAGTGTTCTCCATCCATCTGAGTTTAAAATAGTCTGATCAATAACTTTTGAGAGCCTTATATTTTTTGGATATGTTCAAGTGTCTTGAGTGAGGGAGTTATTGAATGAGTTATTCATTTTCTGATCCATTTTTATACATTTCATTGAACATTTGATTAAGTTACCAAGCTTACTCAACCTACAACCTTGAGTGACTCTTGGAGTGATAAAAATATCCTTGACTGTAAAACGAGATTTCAAACCTTCAACCCTTTACATTTTGAATGGAAACATACTACTAGGGTGTCATAAAAGAGATATAGTTTATGGTGAAGTACCATTGGCCCAATATGGTTGTTGGAATATGGCATGTTACAATTGATTTTGTAAAGTGGTTCTCCATTTTCATCTACCATTTGTTTGTGGTATCTAGTTCTATATAAGAGTTTGCAACATTTTTGTACTAATGGAATATCTTTCACATTCGAACTTGATCCCAAAACAAGATCCTACAAAATTCAATGCACAAATATTCAAATGCACATGAAAATCTAGCATAAATTCAATAGAATAATCAAAATATAAATAAAATATTGACTGACTACAAATGGAAAATGAGAACTTGGTGAACTTGGAACTATATGAAATAAGGAATCTGAAGAATCAGCCATTTGATATTATCATCCCCCCCCCCTGCATTTGAGCCAAAACCACAATCAGTAGGTGTCTACATTCCTAAAAGAAAGTTTGAGAATGATGTAACATTATAACTTTAAACAAACTTTTGAAAGTAATTTTAAGTAATCAATGTGCCTATTTTACATTGACACAACAATGCATTTGTTTATATTATAAGCACCAATCTGTTGGATTTGATGTGCACTAAAAAATACCTACG
>SNQJ01S0122807.1:13675-40789 GCA_010110895.2 Picea sitchensis | reverse complement strand
ATAAATGTATTTTTCAAAGTAATGCATTGCAAATCAGCCAAAGAATTATGGGACAAACTTAAAATTATTTATAAAAGATATGGAAAGGTAAAACAATCCAAACTTCAAACACTTAGAGAACAGTTTGAAAATATAAAGATGAAGGAAGAAGAAAATATTGCAGAATATATGCAAAGAATAGACAAGATAGTCAACTTAGTCAGAGCATTGGATGAAATAGTAGAAGACACATATATTTTTTAGAAAGTGTTAAGATCATTGCCTATGAGATATGATGCCAACTTCTCTACCTTAGAGGATAGAGACAACCTTGAAAACCTCACTATGGATGAGCTCCATGGAATCCTCATAGCCTATGAGATGAGGATAGGGTAAGAAAGACCATATAAAGGGGAAACAAACTTCAAAGAAAGAAAAGCTAAGAAGAATCAGGATCAAGTGTCCAATGAAGATCAATCATAGATATCCAATGAACAAGTAGCAAACTTCATGAAAACAATTAAGAAAGGAACTGGTGAATTCAAAGGAAAACTACCTCTTAAATGTTTTAATTGTGGAAAAATTGAACATTTTTCCAACAAATGTCCCTATCCAAAACAAGAAGAAAGTGATGGTGAAGAAACTTACAAAGAGTACAAGAAGAGAAAAACTGAAAACAAGAAGAAATTCCACAAAAAGAAGAATACTTTATACACCAAATAAGAAAACAACGTATCAGAAGAAAGTGAAGAAGAATCAGAGCATCTATTTATGGGTGTAGAGAAACATGATAATCCTACTATAAATATTTTTGGTGTGGATGAAGACTCTGAAGAGGAAGGTGAAGTAGATTTTGAAGAAGAATTGCTAAGTGCTCTAGAAGAGCTCAGACAATACAAAAATAAGACTAAGTCACTAAAAGGATAGTTACTAGAGTTTGAGGAAGCACATAAATCAGGAGAAAGGGAAATTTAAAAATCAATCAAGAAAAATGAACAAATCATCTTTGACTTGAATATTCAACTCCAAGAAGCCAAAAGAATAGAAGAGGTCTTAACTAAAAAAATTAATGAAAAACAACTAGACTATGAGAAGAAAGAAGTTGAAATTGTCCTTTGGAAAAAGGAAGTGTCACATTTGGAGATAATGTATCTGCTAAAATACTTGGAAAATGTCGAGTCGCCTTGGGAAACAAGAAAAACAAAGAAAATGTGTTACTAGTTGAAAATATGAATCTTAATCTTCTAAGTGTAATCCAAACTTATGATCAATGGAATATACTCATCTTTGACTCCTAGAAATGTGAAATAAGAGAAGAAGGATCAGGAAAATTAGTTTCTATTGCACCAAGAACCTCAAGTAATGTGTATGTCTTAGATATTAAGGAAGAAGAAGAATGTCATATGAGTCAAGAAGATGAAAGCTAGCTATGGCACAGAAGGATGGGACATTTGAGCATTGATAACCTGATCAAATATAGGAAAAAGGTAGTTTTAAAAGACATGCCAAAAGTTATCAAACCCTCAGATTCTATTTGCAAACATTGTCAATTAGGAAAGAAGATAAGAGTCAGATTCAAGAGAAAAGAGAATTCTACATCAAAACCCTTGATGATTGTTCACATTGATCTTTGTGGGCCCTCTAGTACTAGAAGCATACAAGGGGAAACCTACTTCATGTTGATCATTGATGAATACACTAGGATGACCTGGGTATATTTTCTCAAAGAAAAATCTAAGGCATTTGGAAATTTTAAAGCTTTCAAGACTTATGTAGATAATGAAACAGAGCTCAAAATCAAATGTTTAAGATTAGATAATGGAGGGTAATATACCTCTAAAGAATTCAATAAGTTTTGTGAAGATCATGGAATCAAGAGACAATTCTCAGCTCCAAGAAGTCCTCAAAAGAATGGAGTTATGGAGAGGAAAAATATAAGTGTTCAAGTGGCTACAAGAACTATGTTGAATGAAGCCAAGCTTCCAGGAAAATTTTGGAGAGATGCAATATATACAATAGTTCACATACTTAACCGAACACAACTGAGAGCTAACCATGAGGAAAACCCTTATGAATTGTGGTTTGTAAGACCAACATCTGTGAAATATTTTAGAGTTTTTTGAAGTAAGTGTTACATCAAGAGGGATGAAGATAATCTAAGAAAATTTGAATCTAGATCAGATGAAGGTATATTTTTGGGATATTCACCTAACAAAAAGGCTTACAAATGCTATAATTTAAGATTGCACAAAATAGTGGAAAGTGAAAATGTAAAAATACATGATCTAAAATTGAGAAAAATCAAATCTCAAGATGAAACAAAAATTGATGAATGGAGAAGAACTAGTGATGATGAAGAAGATGGTGAATCACAAGATGAAGAAGATACCGAAGAACTACAAGAAAATGAATCATACATTGTGTTAGCGACACCATTTTTATTTCCATTTAAAGTCATTTTTGAGTCACGTAATGATCCATGCGCCCAAACATGTGAAGTCAGGTACGTAACACCATGAGGCTGAAGTTGGAAAATGGCCAGTTGGCCCTTAGAAATGGGAAAGGGTGTCAGATTCGGAAACTGCATACGTGGTACGGTTATGTCTTTTCCCAAAAGGTCGAATCTCGTTAAAAAGCCAGTTTCTACGTACCCCAATCGAGTCAAGTGGTTAATAAAGTTCACGCCAGCAAGTGCCACAGCTATTATCAATCCACCATGAAGGCCAAAGGTATGAAAAATCATTGCTTTCATATTAATACATGCACAGCAAACCGTATCACCTGCATTCCACACGCGGGGATTTTCCATGAACAGCTTGAAATTTGACTTGAAACATCTCGTTGCCATAATTTCATTAGTTTCCAGCATGTTTTCCTCTCTTGGTCGATTTGTTATAAATCTCAGATGCTCAATGTGTCCTCCAGTCATAGAACCAAGCCTAACCTCTTTTCGCAGTTTCCCTTTGCCAATTCAGTTGGTTCAGAACCGCCCCCTGGTGCATTCGTTTAAAACACTGTGCGCAGAGTATACCTCGGTCTCACCATGGCGGCCTCTCAGAGAACAGGGAAGGGCACGTGAAGCAGCAGAACTGTGAGGTCCGAACCTCAAAAAGATTGGAATTCTTTTGCACCCGCGGCAACCATTCCCAAAGACGTGGAATAAATCATTCTTTCACCTACAGAAGAGACTAGATCAAGTCGTGGAACGGCTGAAATAGAGGGATTCATACAGGAGAGGGAGACGGAAAGAGCCTCCTCCTCCAAACAACAGCTGTCTCAGAGGAGGGGAGGCCAAGAAATAACGAGGAGGTCATGACGGTTATAATTCCAGAAGGACCACGCGTTAGAGTGGTTGTTGGAGGACTACTCGGACGCATCACCCAGCCAGGACCTACTGGGAAACCGAGTCGGGAATGTAGGATCAGAACAAGGAAAGTTGACGCTATGAGAATGAATGAGGAAATGTCATCTTAGTAGTTGAATCAAGAAAATCTGGCTATTGCCAAGCTTTACCAGGAGAACAAGGAATTAAAGAGACAGCTAGCGACAAAGACCAAGGAAGCATCTGCTACATAGAGTCGCAGAGGGAACGTGGTGTGGCTAAAAGGGAATCTTAGAGAGGCGTAGAACATTATTGTCCATTTGCGAGAGTTCCAAAGGTTGGTAAAAGAAAAGCACACAGAGCGTCCCAGAGAATGCGGAGCGGCCGAATAGGAAATATGCGTGGCTCTTGCCAGCGCACAAAAGGAGAAAGTTTAACGGGTGTCATTTTTCTTCATGACAGTTTTTGAGTGATACACGTCCTTTGAATCATATTACCATTTTTTATAATGGTCATGAGAATCAAACAGTTGTTTGTTGCGCGTAGCTCTCCAGCAAATAGGCATGTAACAGGAGACAAAACCAACATTGCAGACAACAAGTTTTGACAGACACCTGTTCATCAGGATACCCAATCAAGAGATGCAGTGACACATGTTTCCCTACGTCAGACTTTGACCGATGATCAGGCCTCGTTGAGAACCTAAAGGTAGTCATTACTAGACATGTGTAATTGTTACCTATTTTTGGATAGTGCCATGCGAAGAGTTTCCGATGCATGTGGCGTGGTATTTTCCTAGTTTAAGGTTAGCATTTAGAAAGCAAGACAGCCCACCTCGCTTATATATTTTATCTTTTCGATTTAATCCAGGTTGGTTGGCAATTTTGAGAAAACAACTGCTATTGTATGTAATCTGAGTTTTTTGACCGAAATTTAATGCAAAGGTCCTGTGATTTGATGAAAACATTCTAGTTGTGATAGTCGGATGTATTGTGTCTCTTTATTTGCGTATGTTTTTTCCTGTTATCTTTTATTTCATATCTCATACTGTCTATTTTGGAATGAATATTCAAACCTGTGTATTCTCTGTACAGTGCCCCTTGTTCACGCCACTTAGACAAAACGTTTTCCTCTCAAGCTAACTCTGAATTCGTCCACAGCGGCGCTCTTGAGTTACTTTCTGTGTTTTTTCTCTCACCACACTTTACGATTTACACTGAAGGTTGTTGCTCACCTAGCCTTATCATCTTGAATCTAGTCATCGAATCATTTGTTTTGTCTCTTCCTCAGATCGACCCCATAGCCCAAGTTTTACTTTTCTGTGCCAATATAACCAGAAACCATTTTACCATCGGTGTTAAATCTAGCCATTGTTTTCAAAGTCATATTCTGCGCAGAGACCGCACCATTTCTGAGAGAGCCCTCTCCAGATCCGAAAGGCTAGTTTCAGGTCTCAAAGTTGGTTTAAAAAGTTACCTTTGTCATCTGTTTATCATCCAAATAGATTTACGGAGTGCTAAAATTTTGGCACTGTTGTTGGGGACGAAGTTGAAAAGATTTTCCCAGGGAGAATGAAAAACATTGCAGTTTGACCCCTGAGGGTAACAGAGGTATAAACCCCCATACCGGATGAAACCTTTACCCTGGCGACTCTTGTCCAAACAAACCAATAGCCCCCAGTATCACTACTCAAGAAACTTGGCTCCACGAAATTTTTACACCAGAGTGAATCCTGACCCAAACCCCTCTGAGACTGTGTACGACCCTGAGAAGATTTTGCGCAAGGCTAGAGAGCAAGCACCAGACCTGTTTTATTTCTTGAACAGAATTTTGTGCTTGCCAAAAGATGGCGCACAGAGAATTGATGACCTAGAGTTTGATGCACTTTTCGAGAAAACTTTGTTTAGGTTTAAGTCAGAAACCGGTTTGGACAAGATTGTTTTTGACCCAAAAAATTTCCAAGCCCTGGTGACAAATAATATCCCCCAAAACCCAAATCCCTCTAGGGATATGGCTACTAGATTCGCTCCCCTCATCCTGTCATCTTAGTTACATGACTTGCCTCATAATTATAGCCAAAGAATCAGACTCTATGACGTTGAGGGAAATGTTTCCGCCGAGAAAGACATGGATTGGTTTAATGACTTCGTCGACCTAGAGGAGGTAGATTACGCAGATGCGAAAATGAGGATTTTTGCACAAAACCTTTCGGGAGACATAAGAAAGTGGTTTAAGGCCCTCCCGCTCGCGAGCATTCAGGACTTCGCAGCATTTGAAAGGTCTTTCCTAAACAAATGGGGGGATAAGAAAAAGCCTTTGTAGTTGTTAACACAATACAATAACATGAAGAAAGCACCGAAGGAAACGGTGCAGGAATTCTCGGCTCATTTTTTGAAGGTATACAATTCCATCCCTGCTGAAGTAAATCCCCCTCCCAGTGTTGCGCAGTTGTGGTACGCAGATTCCTTCGATAATGAATTTTCTCTGCTACTGAGAGAAAGGAGATCGGCGAGTCTAAATGTCATAATGAGTAATGTTGTCGAGGTTGAAGTAAACATGATAGCGTCGGGAAAAATCAAACCGAAGTTCAATCGGGGTGACAAAAGACCCTAGGGGGACGCACAGCCATCGACATCGCGGTCCTCAGACGACAAATTCGACATGATGATGAATACCATGGAAACGTTGATGGAAAGAATGTATGTGGGAAACAGGCCTGTTGCGCGAGAACAAAACGACCCACAACCTAGAAATTAGAATCTTCGGAGGGGTCATATTCCTCAAATCAAGAAGCGAGACCCAGGTGACCAATAGACGAGACCTCCTTTCCATAAAAATTATGCAGATGAGGATTTCGACCAGTCTTTCAACGATCAGATGCATTGTTGTGATGAAAAAAACCCACGCGTGTTCTTGACAAAGAGCGAACACGATCTATATATGAGCCAAAACAAAGATTCCACGTTGGAAACCGATGATGGTATGATACTCGAAACAGATGATGCACCGTCTTGGGAGATGGAGGAATTCAAGAAAGGTTATCTGCATTCTATCATGCAGTTCCAGAAGAAGTACAACCTTTGGAATAAAGATGTACATGTCGAGCCAAAACAAACAGACTCTGCAAAGAAGCCTATAGTGAACACGTCGTCCATGAGCCGACCGAGACCGGATAGCGTAGCCGAGAAGGCGAAGTCGAAGGAGGAAGTCCCCAAAAAAGCTTCGGAGACAGGCCGAGAGACGAGCGGAAAAGAGGTAGAAAAAACCTGTCCCCCTTTCAATTTTGAACTCGAAATGGACAAAATCAAAATCTTCGTCCCATTTAATGAGCTTATTAGAAAGGGCGAGTGTCGGGAACAAATCATTAAAATGTTGAAAGTGGGAGGGACCCCCGATACTCTGAATGTTAGAGACAACCACCTCACCATCTTGTTTGGCTCGTGCATCGAAGAGACAAGCGATGATGAAGATGTCCCCCCTTTCTATGTCAGTCTGAAGATCCATGATCTGAACTTGTATAACTCCATGCTTGATTATGGCACATCGCACAATCTCATGCCGAAGGTGGTCATGGACGAGCTGGGTTTAGAAGTCACTAGACCTTACAAGGAACTTTTCTCCTTCGATTCGATGAAAGTCAAATGTTTGGGCCTTATCAAAAACCTGGTTGTATCACTGGCTCAGATCCCCGCCAAGAACATGGTCATGGACATAGTCATCGCAGACATACCCCCAAAGTTCGGCATGCTGCACTCGATATCGTGGGCTGCGAAGTTGAAGGGCATGTTGCAAATAGATATGATTTACGCCACTATCCCTATTTTTGGCCATGACAGAAGGTTGTACAGAGAAGTGTTGCTGAAATATATGGTAAGCAGCAAGACGCAGCCCCACAATCATCCTTTATACATCGTCGACACCGAAGTAGGTTCATCTATATTCTACAATGATTTTAGCTTCGGAGAGGAGGGATCAACGTCCATAACGACAACTGACGAGAAAACTGTGCAGGAAACAATAGAGGGCATCGATCCAAAAGACCGCATGGAAAACGGGGTTTGGAACATGAGTTTTGGTGGCACAATCAACCGAGAAGGAGTTGGGGATGGTATACGGGTGAACCCCCCTAAAGCAAGCAAAAAGATGTGTTCATACAAGCTCGTGTTTGAATGCACTAACAACATGGCTGAGTATGAAGCGTTAATATTGGCCTTACAATTTTTGAAAGAACTAGGTGCACAGAGGATAGCAGTGCACAGAGATTCTGAGATGATCATAAATCAGGTGAAGGGTATGTATTAGACCAAACACCCCAGGCTGTACGCATACAGAAATATGGGTTTGGACCTTCTCAAAGTATTTTCGGAGTACGACCTGACTACTATCCCCAGAGAACAAAATTAGATCATCGACGCATTGGCCACCTCAGCCTCGGTTTTCAAGATTCCAATTCTTCCAAATAAAATATATGAAATCGAGGTCAAGCATAGGCTGGAAGTACCCGACAACATCAAACACTGGGAGGTTTTTGACGATGACAAGCAGGTGGAGAGGTTCCTCCTCATGAGCGACGAGTTCGCTAACACAAACATCGACGGGGAATACTGCGGCGACGAAGATGAGGGCGTAGACGCGCGCATTGACAATGACCCTTTCCAGAACCAGATCACGGGAAGGGATATAATACAACTGAAGAACAGTATTATTCCAAAGGGGTTGGTGCCGCTAGAAAAATTGTTTGATGAAAATGATGTGGCTAAGAACCCCAAGATCACCGCAAGCATAGAAGACGTGGAAGACTGCAACATCGGGATGGAGGCAGAGCCGAAGATGGTAAATTATCAAAAACACTCAGTCCAGAGGTTAAGAAGGATTACATAAATCTCATGAAATATTTCTTGGACATCTTTGCATGGAGCTACAATGATCTGAAAGTGTATGACACAAAGGTGATCCAACACATTATCCCTCTCAAGGAAGATCAGAAACCTTTCAAACAGAAGTTGAGATGGATAAACCCCCTGTTACTGACGATGATCGAGAAATAGGTAAATAAGCTTTCCAACGCCAAAATCATTTTTTCCTTAAGATTCTCGAAGTGGGTAGCTAACTTATTGTCTGTGAGAAAGAAAAGTGGCAAAATTAGATTGTGCGTAGACTTCTGAAATTTGAATAAGGTGTCTCTCAAGGACCACTACCCCCTTCCAAAAATGGACTACATCTTGCAAAAGGTAGTGGGATCTCAAAAGATGTCCATGTTGGATGGTTTCTTGGGATATAACCAAATCATGGTCCACCCGGACGACAGAGAGAAGACTGCATTCACCACTCCGTGGGGAACGTTCATGTACGTCAAAATGTCGCTCGGCCTGATGAACGTTGGTGCCACTTTTTAGAGGGAAATGGACATCGTGTTTGCGATGAGAAGGAAAAATTCATCGTAATTTACCTTGATGACATCACAGTGTATTCTACCTCTGACAAACAGCACCTCGAGCACCTGAAGAGGGTTTTCCAAAAGTGCAGAAATTTCAGCATATCGTTGAATCCAAAGAAATCTCATTTCATGGTGGAAGAAGGAAAGTTGTTGGGGCACATAATTTCCAAAGAAGGTATTAAAATAGACCCCAGTAGGGTTGAAAGGATCTTGAAGATTGACACTTCGCGTAGTAAAATGGAGGTACAATCTTTCCTGGGTAAGGTGAACTTTTTGAGGAGATTTATCCCAAACCTGGCGGAAATCATAAAACATATAGCTTGTATGCTCAGGAAGGGAAATGATATTAAATGGAACCTAGAATCCAAGAGGTCCTTCGAAGATATCAAAGTGGCTCTGACTAAAGCCTTGGTGTTAGCCAGCCCGAACTTTACAAAGGATTTCCTCCTTTTTTCATTTGCCTCATAACACAATATCGTCAGAGTACTGTTGCAGAAGGATGAATAGGATTTCGAGAAACCTATAGCCTACTTCAGCCGAACATTGTGCGATGCCCTCCTAAAGTATGAAATTATGGAAAAGCAGGTGTATGCCTTAGTAAAATATTTGAAGGAATTTAGGACATACGTCTTGCACTCCCATGTCATCACCTGTGTACCCAGTAGTTCAGTAAAGGACATCGTAACTCAGCCTGATCCGGAAGGAATCAGAGGAAAGTGGATAGCGTCTATGTTAGAATACAACCTTAATATCAAGCTGACAAAGTTGATCAAGGGTCAGGGCCTCGTGAAATTGATGGCGCAGACAGACTGCAACGTTGTATGTATGAACTTCATTGTCGATCTGCTGGAGTGTCCTCAAGAAGAAAAAGTTGCGCAGATACCTCAGCACTTCATTGATTCGTCGTGGTATGCAGACATCATATATGTTTTAGAAAATCTCCAGGCCCTTCCAGGCGTGAGCAAGACTAAGGCAAGATTCCTCAAGCTTAAGGCGGTTAAGTTCTATGATTTGGACAATGCACTGTATTGGAAAGATGTCGGAGGAATACTATTAAGTTGTTTGCTAGAAGACGAAGCTAAACAGGCCATATAGTAATTTCACAGAGGTGACTGTGGGGGGAACCACTATTGGAAGACCACTAAGAACAAGATCCTGAGGGTTGATTATTATTGGCCGACGATTTTCGCTCACGTATACAAAGAGGTCTCCAGCTGCTATGAGTGCCATATTTTTGACAGGAGAAGAAAGCTACAGCCTCTTCCATTAAAGTCGGTCTCAGTCGAAGCGCCTTTCATGAAGTGGGGCCTAGATTTCATGAGAGAGATAAACCCACCATCCTTCGTGCAACATAAATGGATTCTCACGGCCACCGATTATTTTACGAAGTGGATTGAGGCAGTCCCCACAAACCAAGCCACTGATGCGGTCATCATACAGTTCCTGGAGACAAACATTTTCTCAAGGTTCGGGTGTCCTCTTAAGATCATAACAGATAATGTGGTCGTGTTCAAGTCTAAAAGGATGGAGAAGTTTTGTCAGGATTATAACATAACCTTGGGGCATTCCACGTCATATTATCCAAAGGGAAATGGGTTAGCAGAATCCTCGAATAAGAGACTAACCAGAATCATCAAAAGGCTCTTGCAAGACAAAAAGAGAGCCTGGCATAAGAAGCTTATCTACGCGTTGTGGGCAGATCAGATTACAACCAAAAAATCCATATCAACGTCACCTTTTCAAATCGTTTACTCGCGTTGGGACCGCCCGTCAGGAATTGTTACAAGAGCTGGAGGTTGAGCCAAATGATTCACAGAGGAGGATAAACCAGTTGATTCACATGCAGCAGGCGAGGGAGCAAGTGTATAATCGATCTCAACTCCATCGGGAGAATATAAAGAAATCCTTTGACAAACATTCCAAGTAGGAATATCTTCAGGTGGGAGATTTGGTGTTGAGATGGGACGCGAGAAATGAAGATAAAGGAAAACACGGAAAGTTCGATCACCTTTGGATGGGGCCGTACAAAATCGGCGCGTACTATGGAGATAATGTGTATTTCCTAAAAGGACTGGATGGAGAGTGTCTTGGTTGGGGTCCTATAAACGGAAGGTTCCTCAAACTTTACCTGATGAAATAAAGTTTGTTTAAGTCATTTGTCATTATAAATAGTCATTTAAATTGAGTCGAGTTAGTAGGTCAGCAGTGAATTGAAGCCTGAAGTGAAGGCCCTGAGTTTATGTTGAAGTCTTAGAAGCTGTGTCATCGAGTCTAGTTTGTTTTTTCCGTCTGTTGTTTATATTACTTAGTGTCTAGATGTCAAATAAATCCCAATGGTCAGGCACCTGGTCTACTGTTCTTTCCTACCTCACAGGGAGGATAGCATCCTCGTTGGAGCCAGTTGTTAGCACTGCCATTTTTATTTCCATTTAAAGTCGGTTTTGAGTCACGTAATGATCCATGTGCCCAAACATGTGAAGTCAGGTACATAACAACATGAGGCTAAAGTCAGCAAATGGCCAGTTGGCCCTCGGAAATGGGAAAGGGCGTCAGAGTCAAAAACTGCATACGTGGTACAGGCATGTCTTTTCCCAAAAGGTCGAATCCTGTTAAGAAGCCAGTTTCTACATACCCCGGTCGAGTCAAGTGGTTAATAAAGGTCGCATCAGCAAGTGACATAGTTATTATCATTCCACCATGAAGGCCGAAGGAATGAAAAATCGCAGCTTTCGTATTAATACATGCACAGCAAACTGTATCACCTGCATTCCACACGTGGGGATTTTCCATGAACAGCCTGAAATTCAACTTGAAACATCTCATCGCCATAAATTCATTAGTTTCCAGCATTTTTTCCTCTCTTGGTCGATTCGTTAGAAATCTCATATGTTTGGCGTGTCCTCCAGTCATAGAACTAGGCCTAAGCTCTTTTCATGGTTTCCCTTTGCCAATTCAGATGGTTCAGAATCGTCCCCCGGTGCATTCGTTTAAAATGCTACGGATAGAGTATACCTTGGTCACACCATGGCGGCCTCTCAGAGCACAGGGAAGGGCATGTGAAGAGGCAAAACTGCGAGGTTCGAACCTCAAAGAGATTGGAATTCTTTTGCACCCGCAGTAACCATTCCCAAAGACGTGGAATAAATCATTCTTCCACCTATAGAAGAGACCAAATCAAGTCATGGAATAGATTCATATAGGAGAGGGAGATGGAAAGAGCCTCCTCCTCCAAACAGCAGCTGCCTCGGAGGAGGGGCAGGCCAGGAAATAATGAGGAGGTCATGAAGGCTATAATTCCAGAAGGACCGCGTATCGGAGTGGCAGCTGGAGGACTACTCGGACGCGTCACCCAACCAAGACCTACTGGGAAACCGAGCCGGGAATGTAGGATCAGAACAAGTAAAGCTGACGTCGTGGGAACGAATGAGGAAACTCCATCTCAGCAGCTGGAGAAATCAAAGTTGGTTATTGTCGAGCTTTACCAGGAGAACAGGGAATTAAAGGACAGCTAGCAACAAAGACTGCAGAAGCATCTGTTGCACAGAGTCGTGGAGGGAATGTGGCATGGATGAAAGGGAAGATTAGAGAGGTGTAGAACATTATTTTCCAGTTGCGAGAGGTGCAAAGGTTGGCAGAAGAGAAGTACACGGAGCGTCCCAGAGAATGTGGAGCGACAGAACAGGAAATCTGCGTGGCTCTTGCCAACGCACAAAAAGAGAAAGTTTAACGGGTGGCATTTTTCTTCACAGAAATTTTTGAGTGATACACGTCCTCTAAAGCATCTTACCATTTTTTATAATGGTCGCGATAATTGAACAGTTGTTTGTTGCGCGTAGCTCTCCAGCAAATAGGCGTGTAATAGGAAACGAAACCAACATTGAAAACAACAATTTTTGACAGACACATGTTCACCAGGATACTCGATCAAGAGATGCAGCGACACATTTTTCCCTACGTCAGACTCTGACCGATGATCAGGCCCCATGGAGAACCTGAAGGGAGTCATTAGTAGATAGGTGTAATTGTTACCTATTTTTGGATAGTGTCATGTGAAGAGTCTCTGACGCATGTGGCGCAGTCTTTTCCTAGTTTAATGTTAGCAGTTAGAAAGCAAGGCAGGCCAATCGGCACCCTCGCTTATATATTTTATCTTTTCGATGTAAGCCAGGTTGGTTGGAAATTTTGAGAAAACGACTGCTATTGTATGTAATCTGAGTTTTTTGACTAAAATTTAATGCAAAGGTCCTGTGATTTGATGAAAATATTATAGTTGTGATAGTCGGATGTATTGTGTCTCTTTCTTTGAGAGAGCCCTCTTCAGATCCTAAAGGCTAGTTTCGGGTCTCAAAGTTGGTTGGAAAAGTTACCTTCGTCGTCTATTTATCAGCCAAATATATTTACGGAGTGCTAACACAGTGATGAACAAAACATTCAAGAAGAGACACCCATGCCAAAACCAGCACAAAAAGGGTTCAAAATAATCATCTAGAAAGTCAAATTATAAGAGACAAGAGTTTTGGAGTAGAAACAAGGATAAAAATATTATATGAAGAACAAGCAATGATTTCTCTAATAGAGCCTAAAAATTTTGTAGAAGCTTGTAAAAGTGAGGATTGGATAAAAGAAATGAATGAGGAACTTGATCAAATAGATAAATTTAAGACTTGGGCACTGGTTCCAAAACCTAAAGATAAAAATGTGGTAGGAACCAAATGGATATTCAAAAAAAAACTCAATGAAAATGGAAAGATCGTAAAAAGTAAATCCAGACTAGTATGCAAGGGATATGCCCAAGTGGAAGGAATTGACTTTGGATAAACCTTTKCCCCAATAGAAACATTAGAAGCCATCATAATGTTTTTTGAATTTGCATGTTTCAAAAACTTCAAAATATATCAGATGGATGTCAAGTCAACATTCTTGAATGGGACCTTAGAAGAAGAAGTCTACATAGAACAACCTGAAGAGTTTAGGTATGCAAATTGAAGAAGGATCTGTATGGTCTTAAACAAGCCCCTAGAGCATGGTTCTCAAGAATTGATCAGCATCTACAACAAAAAGGATATAAGTGAGGAACTACTAATAGTAATCTATATATCAAAATTAAAGAACAATATATGATTKTTGTAGTGGTATATGTGGTTGATATAATATTTGTGTTGGGTTATTTTTTCCACTTGGGTGAGAAAAAATAGGTTCCTTAACTATCTAGTTAGGCTAGAAAGACATCATATCATTTTGTTAGTTGATTAGTGGCTCAACTATATAGAAAAAAAGAAGTAAATAAAAAATAAATAAAACTAAACTAAGCATGGAACAACTAAAATAGATGCAAGAAAGAGACACAAGGAATAGCTACCAAATGAGACTGATCTTCGAATTGATAACACCTTGGAGAAATATGGGAACTTATGAGTCCCCCTCTTCCTCCTTGAGAAGGCTCTTGAGTCCCCAAATGAAAATCTTTCTCTCTTCTAACAATGGCTAAAATAAAAATACAATGGTGAAGAATTGATGGTTGAAATTCTCAAGAGGAGACAGGTGCAACCCTAGCTATGAATGCTCGGAGAGTTCAAGGAGAAAGATGGCTTCTCAAAGAAAAATTGAATAGAATAACAATACTCAATTTGCTTCTTATTTTTTTCATACAATGGCCCTCTATTTATAAGAGAGGATCACAAAATTTTTCCAAACTAGTTTCAAATGTGAATGGGATTCCTTTAGAGGTACCTCCCATCCCTTTCAGTGATCCCAAAGAGGAATTCAGGGGCAATTTTGGGTATGGGGGAGATCCACTCCATCCCAGAAGTGGTTGAGGCCCGACCAAAATCATCAATGAATTGTTTCCGCAAACCGTGCAGGTTTTTTGTCTGTCAGTTGTGTAGTATGGGAACTGTGCATGTCGTACATCGTGTTAGACCATGCAGATGTGCATGCGTTGGAAGTGTTGAATACACATAGACTTTCAAACCCACTTTTGTATATTTTTGTGCTTATCTTGCTAAATTGAGTGTAATCCTTCCATATTTATTGGGAGTATGTTGTGATTGTGCTAACTGTTTCTTCATTCATTGTATTTGTTTGTGGTGAGAGATGTTTTTGTGATAACAGATGGCCCTTGATGTGTGAGGTTAGGAGCATACTTATAGCCGAAAAACATCATTGTTTATTTTGTTGATGACGCCATTGTATAGAAGTGTGATAGAAATTTTTCATGAGGGATAGTGAGAGGAATCCATTGGAGGGAGAGGAGACAAAAATATATGTATCAGGTATTCTCGAAAACATAAAATTTTGTACAAACAAGGCGAGCATGCCCCATGTTCATGTCATGAAACCATAAAAGGATAAAAGTAATTGGCATTGTTGACAAAGCGGACATTTGCAGTACCCTCACGGGCATGACAAACAACATATGACAGTTCTAATGACTGGACTAGCTCTGAATTGAGTGGTGAATGACTCAGAGGCATTGATGGCCTAACAAATTCATAGGTCTTCGGTTTCTACTGAAAAATGCAACGATCACAAAGTACAATACACCATAACATGAAATTGTGTTGGAGTCGAATGTCATGGGGATAAATGACATCAGAGGGAAATGAGGACTCTCTTAGTGTCATCCGAGGATACTCATTGACTATGGAATGAGAGCAAAGATACTGCCACCTTTCTGGGAATTCGTTGATGTCGAAAYGAAAGGTGATGTGACTGCAAGAAGCAAAGGGATTCTTGACATCTGATTGATCAAAATGGTGTCAGAAACTATATTGGTGAAGGTGAATGGGATGATAATCATGAACAATGTCTGAAATATAGGGAATTCAAGAACTTCCCTTGGTTGGGGGGTGATGATGCGTGGTAACAACCATAAAACACGATTTGGTGTCAATGGGACGGCTAGATATGGGGTGAAACTGTGTTGAGTGGGTGAGACTATAAGGAAATGTAACATAGGTAAAAATATAATGATGTGGGAAATGGGTGTCTGTAATGGTTAGAATTTCAGCCAGGGTACAAATATCTTACAGAGGTAATGAGGGAAGTAAAAATTCCCCAACCAAGGGCGACAAGGTTTGTTGCATGCCAAGGAAAAAAAACATCATCTATTGTGACGACCAAAATCTATTGTACTTACTGGAATTGAAAGATGCTTTATACAATTACTAAATGAATAAATAATGAGGTTGAAATTATTTATACAAAAATGGGTGCCCCAATGAAGTATGGCTTGGATGGTACAAGGCACAAGTAGATACTGGTGGACAGTGGGGGGCCCATTGGTTAGTTTCTATACCAAGTAGATGAATGGAGCATGAGTTTGCAAATGGGCAATTGATGTTGGATGATATGGAGGGTTAATGATAATGTGAGGGTGMATTTAATGTAACTGAGAACATGACGTGGGAGTCCATAATYGGGTGGTTAGCATGATGATGAGGAAGAAGTATGAGATTCTTACTCTAGGATGTAACATGACCAGGACTCTTGATCTTAATGGATAGAAAAACATGAGTGTTAATATGTCAAAGGGTAAATATATGTGGGACAACTCATGGAGGTGAGAATGCTATTGGTTGAGAGTATCATTATGCAATGGAGGTGATGGTACCACATCGTCAGGTGTGGGGATCCTAAGGATAAATGTCAAGGGGTGTAACTAGGATATGCAACTATTGGTAGAGGGTGTGAGTGCATGCTAGTTTTGAACATATACCTGAAGGGGTGATAAGGTGGCCAAAAATGAATGGGTTGTATATTGTTGTACTGAGTACTTTCACATACAAACATCAAATACCCAAAGTGAACAATATCTAATGATAAAATATACATAACAGTTTCTTGATAATGAAATGTGAGCAGGGGATGCATACCTGCGCCCGGGGTGCCAAAAGGGGTCCTTGAAGCTCTAGGTTGAAATGAGTATCCGAGAGTATCGTTGTGAAGGTGAGGGATTATGGATCCCATAGGTGCGAATGGTGTGATAAATGGACCTTGAATGCTCCAGAATGAACATGAGGAAGTTTTGCAAAAGGTTATATATAAGGGCATGGGGCCCACATAGCCACCTCATTTGTACTTGTTGTTGTGGAGATTTGTGAGCTGAGAGATTGGACATTGGTGATCCTTGTGAGAGAAGAAGAGCTCAGATTTAGGCCATGAGAGAGTCAAGTAAGCCTTCAAAACCTCCTGCATAGGTTAGGTGTTATTTGGGGAGGGGTTGGGGGTTGTACGAAGGGTCGTACGATCTTTTTAGGGTTTAGGAAGTATTTTCGCATGGGGGATGTTGGGATTCCATTGCATATGTGCACAGATGTAATTGATATAGCTACACATAGTGCGTGGTTGTATCAATTGCTAGTGTGCACATGTACGTGGGGATCTGAATTTCATCCACGTGGTCCAGGGTGGGGGTTGGGCGTGGTTATGTAAATAACAGTTGCGCTAATGTGCACAGCTGTTGGAAGGACAATTGTGCACATATGGACATCTGTTATATGAAACATCACACATATGTGCATGACTTTCTAGGTTTTAGGAGCACAGTTGATGTATGAATGTTAAGCTATTATTCACAATGACATGCATTGTTGTTGGCTAAACAATCGCGCAGAAGTGCATGACTATCGAGGAAACAATCACACAGGAGTGTGCAACTGTTTGGGGAATAGTTGCACGGAAAAATGTGGTTTTCTTTGGGTGGGTTTGGGAAGTTGTTATAAATGATGAAAAACTAAAACATACATGTTGGACTGGATGCAAGTTGAAGATCAATGTGAGAGGATGCTAGTTCAGTGGAGTGAGAGAGACTAGGAGTCTCTATGGAGGATGGTGGGGGAGGATGCCTGCATCCAACGACATCTATCCTAGACCGGATTGTTGACATTCTTTTACTATGCGTTGATCCGGTCACAGGAGGCGTTACTGGACTTCATTGTGAGGATGTGGCATCCATATCATCAGGTATTTGTGGTGCGGTAGCAGGAGATCCACATCTCTGTGGAGATTGATATTTATGTTCTGACGGGACTCCCTTTTCAGGGAGTGGATTTAGCATCATAGCTTAGGATCCCTGCGGGGATGGGTGTGGGGGAATTGGTCAATCGTTATTGCTCGGGGACAACGATCATGAGTGGTGGTTCAGTTAGCATAGCTTCTATTGASTCCCTGGAGATGCAATTTCTTTGTGCGATGGTGGTACARGCGTACGGGTCCTTGGGGACCCTACACATCTCAAGCACTCAAATGGTTATCGYCGAGCAAGCGATGGGGGGATGAATGTTTACATGGGATCGCATGATGTGTAAGTGTATGGTATCCCAGTTATATAGGTGTGTGGAAGTGAGGGGCGATGAGTTTGCCTTTACTTCCATCTTATGTTCCTTTCTGTTTAAGCAGGTGGTACTTCTACGCCCGCAGGGGATTTTGGACCTGCCTAGGGTGTGTGATCCTAGGTTGGTTAGGTGGGCACAGTTTTTGCCGCGTCAAGGAGGGGCTCGTGTGGGATAGTATTTTACAACCCTGTTTGAGCGGGTTTGGTGGAAAACTCCACGGGTTTTCTATGAATTTTCATATCACGAGATTGATTTTTGATAGCACCCTGATATGAAATTGCCACCTAGTGAGGAGTGGGGTGATAGAGGTGAGAATTTTGTACTTTCACATATTTTAATATTATTTGATTTGATATGCTTGTATACCCTGATTATTGATGCATTATTTGTGCTTTAGATATGCATATGTGGGGCCCAACGACCGAGAGGTTGACGCAACACAGGGCTTAGAGGACGAGCGGGATGCAGAGGGGAGAGCGGGGAGGCATCGCAGATATTTCGATTCTAGGGAAGGTCCATCCCATGCAGTTATGGTGTGGAAAATAGTTGGGCATGGTAGAGAGCAGGAGGGGTCCTGGGACCTGGAGATGGAGGCATTAAGACGATGGTTCGAGGTCGTACTGGATGGGGTACCAGAGGACCTGTGGTCATGGATTCAGAACGAGGGAGTCCTGGAGTGGTGCATTGGTGGGGACCTGCATTGGCGATCCTTGGTTCGACATGCAGCAGTAGCAGGGGCCGCCATGACTAGGTGGATCCCTACGAGAGATATTCCCCCACAGGGGGATCCCCCAGCTGGTGGGGATGTACCCCAATTAGGGTCACCCTAGATGATAGGGATACATGTCATAGGCTAAGCATGATTTTGTGTGATGTATAGGAGTCTTATGAACTCCCATTTTTTATAGACTGATTGATTGAGAGGGCCTAGCCAGTGGAGCTAAGGCATATTGTATTTTTGTATCAAACACATATTTGACATTTGATGATCTATATATGAGTAGACCATTTGGTTACGTTTATGTGTTTGATGTTTTGATGATATGGTTGGTATACTTGTTTTTATTAGATGATGGATGAATTTGATGTGTATGTTTAATGTGATAAATGTCAATCTAGTACTTGATTTTCCATGTGATATTCCATTTGATTGAGGTTTCTAGTAATATGAGTAAATGTGATAGACTCAAAATTTCGTAACAAAAGTTTGAATTGCAAGTACTTGAGATAAAGAGATGGATGTCAGACACAATACATGTTGTTGAGCTAATGGATGATGAGCTAAGAATCTAAGAGAATGCTAAGGTGACAAATATGAAGGTGACTTGCCTCGGAGAGGATACCAATGATAGTGGCATATTCTTCTTGGTTATCGGTTGAAGGATCGAGGCATATGTCGTTGGTATGAAGCAACACATGGTTGGGGGTGTAAATAGCTCAGGCTGTCGAAGCGAGATTTCGAGTCCAACGATTAGCTCCATCTACGTACCTGATGTGATAAGTGAATGAAGGATTCATCTGTTGAAAAACAAGGACACATTATTAGGCTTGTATTTTGACAGAGCTAAATCTAGAAAACTAATCCAAAAAGGATCCAAAGAAGACTAAGGACAACCTAGAATTCACAGAAGCAAATCAGGAAGCTCAGAATGGCCTCGACAGACAGAGAAAGGGAAAAAATTCAAAGTCCTCAAAACTCAGTGAAATTGGCATCATCGCGAAGAGCACGTCATAATATTTCGAATGGCATAAATGACTCGTCAAATGGAGTTATGGCTCAAAAGATATTTGCAATCAAAGTTTTGGTCAACCTAGCCCAATCATTAGGTATGAGTCAGCATATGTACTGTTGACATCAGCATCAGTACGAATGACGTAAGAATTTGTATAATATGTGTGGCACACGCAGAAGGTGACACATGTCATGTTGACGTCAACATGGTGACATGGAAGCACCAGAGGCTACCACTTGTCACTCATTTTCGGCATTTTCAGTTCAATCCATGGACCAATGAAAAAGTGCCATGTGGCAGTCCATACAACCACGTGGCAGACCGTACGGGAGGTGGTAGACTGGCATGGTAGGATGATGTGGCAAGTGATGTCGCAAGTGACTATGCAAGTAGTTGGCGTGGGCCAATGGTTGGCTGCCACGTGGCCCATTCATGGGTTTCCACGTGGCAGTGGGAAAATGCTCAATGAGGGCCCAAAATTCGATTTTCAAAAATAAAAAAAAACAGGCCCACCAAATCTAGCAGAGCCCCGCCAAATCTAGCAGCCAAACTACAAGCTCCGACAGATCCAAACAGTGATCCAAACTTGGATAATTTCCAAACTATATATATATACATTTTTATAACTATAACCTAAAACGGGAGGCCTGCGGGCTCGACCCCAAGACCTCCCCCTATCCAAGGCCTTAACAATAGCATCTGACATCGTTGGGCCAACGGAATCTGTTGATTAGTCTGCCCCACTTTTTGCTTAAAAGTTGAGTCTTCCCATGGACGGGAACAGGAGGGTGCTCGATGGTACATTCGGGCACAAATTTCGAGATGCAGTACAAAGAATTAATTGCAGGGAGCAGGCACAAAAACTGAGACAAGATTTCTCAAGGGCGTGGGAGTGCCAGAGTCAGATTGAGGTGTGGAGATAGTCATTTTTGGGTAATTCGACACCACGAATTCAATGGTGTTGTCTTTTTTTTTATTTGAGCAAAGTTTTTGCATCTTAATTCCAAAATGAGGTATACTTATGTATTTTTCCAAATTATTTTGTTGAGTTAATAAAAAGGCATACCCATTTGAGAGCAGGACCCGAAGACATAGTCCACCAGGGACGAGCTCCATTATCAAGTTTTTGTGTTCAGATTTGATGTTTATGTCTCTTCATTATTGATATTTTTCCTTCTTTATGGTGCATTTTAAATTATGCTCATTTAATACAATTCTTTATAAGTCACTTCGATGAAAAGATCCTAGATCATGTTGGTATCAGAGAAATCATCTTTGACTTCAATTTTTGAGTGTGAATGCTTACTAGGGCCAAGCATAAGTAGGGTGAAGGAACTCTTAATACTTTCAATCCTGAAGTTGGTCGTGCATCCTGAAGGAAGAAAATGGCAGAAGAGGACAAGCATTATGAACAGGAGAAAAACTTCCATATGGTCTTTTATCACATGTCAGAAATGGTCGAGCGAATGTATGGAGACTACGAGAAGAGGGTGAAGAAGAAAGGGAAGAAAAAGGAAGCACAAGTTGATGATAATGCTTTAGTAAATCAAGGAGTTGGAAGAGAAAATGTTGAGACTCCATATTCACCATCAAGTTCTAGTTCTTCTTCCTCTAAGCATTCTCATCATTCTCATCATTCTAGCCATAAAGCTTCTTTTAAGAAACCATTATTAAATATTGATATAAAATTTTCTTTACCTATCTTTAATGGAGATGTTAATCTTGAAAAGATAGATAATTGGATCCGACAGGTTAAAGTATATTGTCTTGTTCAACAGATTGATGAAGAGTAATTTAAAGTGCAACTGGATTCTCTTTGGTTGGAAGGCACCACTCTCGTATGGTGGGAGAGAAAACTTCAGGACAGAGGTAAGTGTGGTAATATTCTTTCCTCATTGTCAGAATTTAAATCAACAATAAGAAAGAAATTGTATCCATTGGGTTATTTACATAAAGCAATGATGGAATGGAAAAATTTAAGACAAAGTAAAGGTCAAACTGCACAAAGTTTCACGGAAGAATTTAGGAAGAAATCTCTTTCATTAAACATTCCTTTGGATTCTTATGAAACTTTAATGAAGTATATTGGCGCACTTCACAATTATATTTGTCATAATTTTCTATTGTTTAACCCCACCAGTCTTGATGAAGTTTTTGTGCAAGCCACTCACCTTGAGAACAGGGGAAAGCATGTTCAAGAAGATCCCACAAAGAAACCTTTAAATTTCCCACATAAGTCGTTTAAGAAGTTTAAAAGGAAGGACAAGAACACCACCACTGTAAATAGAGAAGGAAAACCATATTGCACTCATTGTAAGAAAAGTGGTCATGATGATGAACAATGTTGGAAACTACATCCAGAGAAGAGACCGAAGTAGTTCGGTGGAAAGGGGAAGACAAAGACCATTGCTACATTGAAACAAGATCTTGGTTCTGATTAAGGAGACGAAGGAAAGATCACAGTGGTTGGAGTACAAGGTAAAGATTCCCTTCATGCTAGTTCAAATTCCAATAATGAATCTCATGATGATGAAAGAAAATGAATGAATTATTTCATATCAGAGTTGTATCTAAACACACTAAGATAGATACATTATTTGATCCAGGTTCCCAAGTAAACTTGATATCTGAAGCACTTGTCAAAAATATGGGTTTTGAAACTAAACCACATCCAAATCCTTATCCTCTTGGTTGGGTATGTGATAAAGAAAAACTTAATGTCACCAAGCAATGTAGGAACAAATTTGATATTGCTTCAAAGTTGATTGATGAAGTGGATTTAGAAGTTGTATCACTTGATATATGTGACATAGTGTTGGGGAGTCCTTATCTTTATGATACAAAAGCAGTATTTTTTCATCATGAGAACAAATATCACCTTACTAAGGGGGGAGTGGAATATATTTTTAGATCCCACAGCATGAGGTTAAACACAACACTTGTTAGTGCAGGACAAATGAAGAGACTCATAAACACTAATAAGAGATATGTACTCATGGTCATAAGGGAGAAAGATGTCAGAACATATGACGCTTTCCAAAGATGTGATCCTTCTCATAAGAAATAATTAATTGATATTGTTTCTAAGTATGATGATATTTTCTAGGAACCAGATAGATCACCTCCTAAGAGGGAAATCCAACATGAAATACATCTTCAGTAGGATTATCCTCTTCCTAATGCGGGCATGTACATGATGTCAATTGTAGAGATGACAGAGATCAAGAAGTAGATACAAATATTATTGGATCAAGGGGTCATCAGGCCCATCTCATCTCCTTGTGGTTCTCTGATCATGATGGTGACAAAGAAGGATGGCATATGGCGAATGGGTGTCGATAAATGAGCCTTAAATAAAATCACGGTGAAAAATCGATACCCTCTTCCTCGTATAGATGATTTACTTGATCAGTTAAAGAATGTTTTTTATTTCACTAAGATGGATTTGTGCAGTGTATTTCACTAAGTTGGATTTGTGCAGTGGATACCATCAGATTAGGGTTGCAGAACAAGATGCATGGAAGACTTCCTTTAAAACCAAACAAGGATTGTTTGAGTGGTTAGTTATGTTGTTTGGGCTTTGTAATGCTCTGGCAACTTTCATGTGTGTGATGAATGATGTATTCAGACCATTTCTAGACGATTTTTTGATTGTATATTTAGACAAAATTCTTATATTTAGCGGGACTTGGGATGAACATGTAAGGCATGTAAATCAAGTATTGGATACTTTGCAAAGGGAAAAGTTGTATGTAAAATTGTCCAAATGTGAATTTGGTAAGACTGCAATTATGTACTTAGGTCATATTGTAGGGGGAGGAAAATTGAAAATTGATCCTTCCAAGATTGATGTAATTGTAAATTGGCATGAGCCCAAAAGTGTAACTGAGATACGAAGCTTCTTAGGTGAAGTCCAGTATTGGAGGATATTTTGTTGGTTGTGGAGCCTGATTATCTTCTTGATTCAGAGGTCTTTGTTTTCAGCCATGTTTATACCCCATAAATACTTTACACCCCAGAAGAATGTACACTCATCCACATAGGGGACCGCAAAGGAGGTTACCCCCCCCGGCAGGGTCCGGTGGCAAGAGAGCCCCCAGTAGGAATTCGGGGGTGAATCCCCCGAAGGAAAAATTTCCTTGCAGATGTATATTGTAATTTCATTGTAAATCTGGACCGTTCATTATAAGGTCGCAGATCTGAAGGTAGAAGTTATGTTAGGGTTTTTTTCCCTAGAAGGAAACCCTCTTTTATGAGGGAAATGTATTGCGGCTATGTTTTATGTGAATATTGTATTCTGAGAGAGTAGACTGTGAGATAAAGAAGAGGAAGTTACAGCGGGTGTGTTGTAGGTTGTATCCCTTCATTTTGTTGGATAATAATAAACGAAGGACCTAGCAATTTCTCTGGTGGACGTAGCGCACACTGGGTGAACCACATATATCTGTGTCTCTATTGTATTGTGTATATTATTTGTTTTATTTCCACATTTGTTTTATTTTATTGCTCCGCGATCCTGTTTTTCTAACAATTGGTATCAGAGCGAAAGGTAACTCGCAGGAAAATAGGGTTCTTGGTTCAAGTGGGAGCAATGGTAGAAGATTGAAAGTTTAGGGTCGAGAAATTTAATGGCCAAAACTATCAGTTATGGAAGATACAAATGGAAGATCATTTATATCAGAAGGATCTATTCCTACCATTAGGTGGAATAGCAAAGAATTTGGCGGCCATGAAGGACAAAGAATGGGAGATTCTTGATAGGACGTCTCTAGGAACGATATGACTAAGCCTGGCAGCATCGGTGGCTTTCAATGTTTCGAAAGAAAATACAATGAAGGAGTTGATGGAAATTTTAGCTAAACTGTATGAAAAACCCTCAACGTCCAATAAGGTATTTCTAATGAAGAGATTATTTAACATGAAGATATCAGAAGGTGTGTCTATTGCAGATCATTTAAATGAATTTAATACGGTTACTAATCAACTAAGTTCTGTAAAAGTGGACTTTGATGAGGTCAGGGCTCTTCTAATCTTGTTCTCATTTCCAGAAAGTTGGAACGGCTTAGTCATGGATGTAAGTAACTATGTCTATGGTGAAAACAATTTGAAATTTGATGATTTTGTTGGTGTTATACTTAGTGAGGAAATGCGATGGAAAATCACAGTTGAGACATCAGGTGATGCATTGAACATGGACAATAGGGGAAGACAAAAGGATAGAGGAAAGGGCTCAAGAAACCATGAGAATTATAGGAAGGGAGAATCCAAATCCAGACTTGGAAATATAGAGTGTTGGAATTGTGGGAAGAAAGGACATCTGAAGAAAGACTGCAAATCTCCAAAGAAACAAAGAGATGGACAACAGGAGAAAAATCAGGAAGTAAATGTAACATGTGATGTGTTACAAGATGCTTTGATTATTTCTGTAGATAAAATTTTTGAGTCTTGGGTATTAGATTCAAGGGCTTCATTTCATGCCACACCCCATAGGAAAAAATTTCTAGATTATGTTCAAGGTGATTTTGGACAGGTTCATTTGGGTGATGATGCACCATGCAAAATTGTTGGAATGGGAAAGGTAAAAATAAAGAAAATGAATGGAAACCAACAGTTGTTGAAAGAGGTTAGACATGTTCTAGATCTAAGGAAAAATATAATTTCAACATGGCAAGTATGTTACCCATGATTTTTGTCATCATGATGATGTATTGATGATGGTGTACTCAGGCTCTTCATTAGAACTTTCTCCTGAGAAAATTTACCTTCATCTCTTTCCAGAAATCACATTTTTGAGGACTGTTCGCAGGCTGCTAGTATATTTGCCTGCGAGAATGCATGATTCTCACAGGCTGCCTTAAGCCAGGGTGCGAGAAGTTTGCATTGTGTTGAACTGCTAGGGTGTGAACTCTTTCTAAAGAAAGGAAAAAGATGAATTCTCGATGCTTCTAGAAGGGAATCTTCTAGAAGGATGAGATGGCATTCGAGTGGTTATCCTAGTACTGGATTCCCTGATATTTTGGGATCATTCTTATCTAAGTAACCAATTCATTCTCTCCTATATATTGAGTGAATTTTCATGGAAAAGGTTAAGCAAACAAGGTTAAGCAAGATTTATTGGAGAATTGGTGAAAGACTGTGTGAAGGATTGAAGCTACAGCAGCTAGGAAACTCCAGCAAGTTTATCAAAGGTGGTTGATCTTCTTCATGGAAGTGAGCAAGTGTGTGTGTCAAAGCCAAGGGCCATCGAAAGGAAGTTTGCAACATCAAGTCTCATGTTGTAATCTTTACTTTCCATCAATATGATATGGTAATATGTCCCTTTCCCATAAAGCTAATTTCACTTTATTGTATAACTCCTTGATCATATACATAGATTGAATGTTGAATAGATTGTGCTTTCTTCACTTCGGTTGGTTTGTATTGTTTTGATCTTGACTGTACGAGAGCACTGGAGCGAAGAGAGAGCAACAAAGACCAAAGGAAGCGATCATAAGGTATGTTCTTTGTTCTTGCCTCCTATTTAATTCAATAGTTAAAATCTAGGGAAAGAGTCATATTATGTCTTGCTTTGTTATATATCCAGGTGGATCTAGGGAGATCGGTTTGTGTCCGCACTTACAGATTTATCCAATAACAAAGTAAAGGTTGTATATCCATATTTATAGATAAGGTGTGGAAGGTCAACAAAGGATCATTGGTGATAGCAAAAGGAAAGAAGGTAGGTACATTGTATTTGTGTACTGGTAATATTGAATATTTTATCTCCTTAGCTTCTACAAGAGTGGATACAACACATTGGAATCATAGGCTTGGGCACATGAGTGAGAAGAAAATGCAGATACTTCACAAAAGAAATTTGTTGCCAGATCTTAAATAAATTGATTTGGATTGTTGTGGGCATTATGTTTATAGAAAATAGAAGAGAGACAGATTTTTCAGAGTCAGAAAAGAAAAGAAGAGTGAAAGGTTAGAGTTTGTGCATATAAATGTATGGGGACCAGTTCAGGTATCATCTCTTGTTGGCTCTCATTATTATGTTACTTTTATTGATGATGCAAATAGAAAAACTTGGGTTTATCGCATTCGACAAAAATTTGATGTTTTTGATACTTTTAAGAAATAGAAATATTTGGTTGAGAGTGAGATAGGAAAAAGGTTGAAGTGTCTCAGATCAGACAATGGATATGAATATTGCAGCAAGGAGTTTTATGATTATTTTTCATACCATGGGATTCGTAGAGAGAAGACATTCCCAGGAACACCACAAGAAAATGGTGTGTCAGAAAGGATGAATAGGACAATCATGGA